>CAUYSK010111899.1:0-25813 GCA_963575035.1 Avahi laniger
GGGCCAGCCCCGCCCCCCACCACCACCATGGCCTCAGCCACATCACCCCCTCGGCCACCCGAGTGTTGGGATCACCAGCGCACCTGCTTCCAAGGGCTCTAATTTCCTGTAAGTGTAAGAATTCAGGTCAGACACGGCCCGCACCCTGCAGCCCCCCTCCCGGCGGAAACCCATAAATAACCCAGCTCAGCAGACCTGGCCCGGGCACGAGACTTTCTCTCCTCACCCTCCACCACGCTGGGCCTCGGCACCACCCTGCAGGGCAGGTACAGCCACTGCCACGCACAGCAGGGAGACGGAGGAAGAGTTTGCGATCGGACCTGCGCACTAGAAAGAACGTCCTGTAATGCCTGCCTTCGCACTCCCCACCCAATAAACGCCTTTCCCTCCTCCAGCCCCCACCTGGCCGAGGGCTTACGCGTGAAACCCTTCGTTAGTGCCGGGCTCGGCAAACTTTTCCTGTAAGGGCCAGATAGAAAATATTTTAGGACTTCAGGGCCAGACGGTCTCTGTCGATGTAGCCACAGACAGCATGAAAACTTTTTACAAACACAGGCGACAGGCCCATTTGACTCAGCCCTGCACTGGCGCACCAAGGCCCTCCGACCGCACAGGCATCGAGGCTGCGGTCCCAGACTGTCAGAGCTCGGCCCTTAAAGACCTCAGCTCGGCACTGACCAGGGGATGAAACCGAGGCCCAAAGAGGGGACACAGCCTGTCCATGTGTCCCCAGCTGGTGAGACTCCTTGTCTACTGCTCTTTCCCTGATATCATGGGTCTGTCCTCCAAGCATAAGACACGCAGCATCCTCTTGCTCCTCTTAAAGTTCCCTCGCTATGTGGTCGAGACGGAGACAGGTCCTTGTCTGTCTCCCACACTGGACTGAAGGGTTCCCTGAGCACCAGGATTTGAAACTGGGTCATCAGAGGTCTCCAATATCGGGCTCAGGGCCTACCGCAGCCAGAGGCTTAGGGAGAGTATGTGGAATGGGGGACACAGAACCCCTATTCCAGCCTAGGCCTGGGGGCTCGAAGCCCAGGTCCCCCAGCTCTGGGACTACTGCTGGCTCTCTGCTGGGGGGGCCATGCTGCTCACCGTAGAATGTCAGCAACATTCCTGGCCTCTGCCCTCTAAACGCCAGCACAGTAGTCGGGTGCACACATGCTGCCAGTCGTGACAATCAAAAATGTCTCCAGACTTGGCCAAATGTCCCCTGGGAGGCAAAAATCACCCCTGGCTGAGAGTCACTGTCCTAAGCCAAGAATGCATCCTATGGGAGCAGGTTCTCTTCTGTCCCTCGTGCTGCCGGGGTGTCGCTGGGAACCCGCACCCACCCCTCCACGGCCTCAGTCTCCCCAGCATGGGTCAGTGCCCAGAGCAGCTCCTGCTGGAGGGGCCGGTGGGAGGGAAGGGGCGGGGGGAAGGAATGCGGCCACAGCTGCAGGGTCCAAAAGTGCTGAGGAGACACGAAGACGTTTCCCTGTGAGTCAGGGCCCAGGAATGTGTCGCCCAGAGTGGCCACGAGCCAGAGCCCCCCACACGCCACCCCCAGGGCATCCGCCTTTTATTAGAACAGAAAAGGCGGCAGGTGCCAGGTCTCCCAGAGCCCATTAAGGACCCAGTAAACTCGGGGGAGGGGGCCGCTGAGCGGGAAGCCCGGGGAGAAGGACCACGGGCTGCGGCGGAAACCTTGGGATCCCGACCCGGCTCTGCCGCATCCCGGCGGTGCCATCTAGACTGGTCACCTCGGCTGTCTGGCCTGAGTCTCCTTCTTTTTCAAAATATTGTTTTTTAACCTTTATTTGATCAGGGTTTGGTTTTTTCTTTTAATTTTTGCCTGTAATGAAACCAACATGCCACAGCTGAAATTGTATGCGGCAAAACTACTCCTTCCCCTGAGTAACCAGGTGAATGGTTGCCTGGGAGCCCTCTAGGGACCTCAGTTTACACATCTATAAAGTGGGGATTACTCGTGTGTCTTCCCCACAGGGTTCTGGGGGGATCTGAGAGAATGTGGGCCCTTTCTTCACCTTGCCCTCCATGCCGGTTCCCCATTTGGGGACAGCCCCAGCAGGCCCGGCCCCCACGTCACCCCCACGTCGCCCCCACCTCCCGTCCCCAGGGCTCTGCCAGCAGCTCCTGAAGTTCCCCAGAGCCCACCCCCGCCGCCCTCGGGCCCTCCTCCTCCTCCTGGTCCTGTTCCAGGGGCTGCCACCTGGACTCTGACTTAGGGCAGCTCCGAAGGGCCACACCGCCTCCTGGCAGCCTGCCTGGGCACCGCATTTCCAACACGGATCAAGTGCAGAACTGCAAGAAGCATCTCCGTGGGCGCTGGCCTCAGCGGGGATGTTGCCCACGTGCCCAGTTCCGGACCAGCCGCTGTGCACACTGAATCATCACTCCCCACAGCACAGCACCGAGGCAGGGATTACTCTCCCCAACTTCCGGATGTGGAAACTGAGGCTCGGAGAAGTGGGGTGACACCCTCGCAGTTATGCATTTTCCAGTCCCAGGAGGCCCGATTCAGATTTTTCAAAAGGTTTGTATGAACTTCTGGGAAACTTCACTGGTAGTTCACACGCACTGCAGGAACTTCTAATTTTGTATTTTTTATATTATTCTTTTGGATGATAAATATTTTTTCTAGCTGCATTTGCTTTGTGAAGCAAAATCAATTAGACAAGGAAACCGCTTGTGGAGAGATGACGGCCGGGTCAGACTTGCTCTGGACGCAGTTGACGGTGACGCGAGGATGCTCCTGCACACTCACAACCCTGAAATGGCGTGGCCCCAGACACTGTGGGGACTCAGCAGCCCCCTCATCACCTCCCGCCTCCGGAGGTCTCAGCACCGCTTCAGGAAAGTCATGCGCGTCCCTTGGCTTCATCCGCCCCGGGCCTCCGGACCTGGACCTCCCGCTGCAGCCTCCTCCTCACACCCGGCCCGATCCGGCCTTTCGTTGCCTGGTGAATGCGCATTTTCCGCACTTGTGGACTCTGGGGCAGAGGGAAAGGCAGCCGGGGGGCGTCTGCGCTGAGTCCTGGGCCACAGGCAGGAGACCTGAGGCCTGGCCCTGCCGCCGCGGGAGGCACGGGGGTCTCGGGGGCAAGATACCTCTCCTGGGAAGCGCCTCCTTCCTCCCCCAGGGCCGTGTCCTTGCTGTGCCCCCACCGCTCCCCGGGGGATCCCCAAGCCTATCGGGCTTGCCAAGCATTGCCCACTGTTAATCTCATTTAATCCCGGAGAATCCTTGTCCCCATTTCATAGATGGAGCAGAAGGGGCTCCAGGAGGATTAAGCCCTGTGTCCCAGACATGGGACGTGGGAGGGGTAGGTGGCCTGGGAGCTTCTCCCTGCTGCCGTCACCCCCAGTCCTTGCCCGGCTGGATCCAGTCTCACCATCTTCCCAGAAACCCTGGCTCAACGGGCTCAGTGAGAGCTTGTGCCCAAGGAAGCGTGTCCCCAGGGCCCAGGCCTTGCCAGGAAAGTAGCCAGCACCCGCCCGGGGGGCCGCAAGGGAGGGGCAGGAGCACGGCGTCCTCGGGGGCTTCCGTGTACACGCTAACCCGCCTGCTCTGCGCCTCTGGCAGGCACTGCGGCCAGCAGCAGCCCGGCAGCAGCTGGGTGGGTGCTGGCAGAAAAGCCAGGGCGGAGGCATCGCTGCTCTCCTGGCCTCAGCTCAGGACCAGAACGGGCCGGCCCGAGGGGCCCGCCTGTGCCCCTCATGGCTGCTGCTGAACCTCCAACTCTCTCTCCCCCCACTCCCCCGGGCTGTGCTCTGGGGGCAAACGCCCCTTCTCGGCCACCCTAGTGATAACAACCACCCCGACACCACTAACCCAGAATGTTTGAATCAGTCTTTTTATTCTTATGAATTCTCTCTTTAATATCAGAATGTTTGAACCATCCCCTTTGACCCTAGAACTTAGAGCATGAGGATTTTTTTCTTTTGTTAGCAAGATGACGGAAGCCCTGAGCCTGATAAGACCTGAAGTCTCCAAATGATACAAATGAGCAAACTGCGGCCCAGAGAGGTAGAGTGACTTGCCCAGGGTCAGTCGCATGGCGAGAGGGCGGCTGGACTGGGACAAGGCCCCCGGTGTGTGGTTCCTGCGTCCATGCCTGTGGCTCCGCTCCAGCCCTGGGGCGAGGAAGACTTCCTCTGGGACCCGGCCCTGCCTTCCAAGTCTGCCCACCCGGTCCCAGGAGGAGGTCCCCTGCCCTGCCCTCTGGCATGGCCCATGAGCCAGGGCTTATGTCCCAAGCCTGCAGCAGGGGCGGGAGTCTCCCCTTCCCCCAGTCAGGGTGCCTGGGCCTCCGGTGCCACCCCCGAAATAGCCCAGCTCTCGGCCCAAAGATCAGGTTGCGGCTTGCTGTCCAGATGGGGCGCCTGGCAGGGCGGGAAGCGCTTCCCCCTCATGCTGCCCCCACCTGCTCCCCCCTCACATGTCAGCACTTGGGCCAAGCCTTAAATCACAGCCTCCCCCTGGAGGACGTGGCCTTTTCTGGAGGCTGTGGGCACAGGAGCGATGAGGGCGGTGCCTGGGGCAGGGGGTTCGGGGAGAAGGGCAGGATTGACTTTCGTGACAGAAGAAATGGTGGGGCCCACAGAGAAGGGTGATTTGAGGGTGCCTTTCCTGCTGTGGACCTGCCACGTGGTCTTGGGAGAGTCATTGTCCTTTCTGAACCTCAGCTTCCCTGCCTGTAAAACGGTAAGTGTTCCAGTTCATGCAGGGCCTGTGACGCAGCAGTGAACAGATCAAAGTCCCCATCCACAGGCGTCCCCGTCCACGGGCCAGCAAACCGGCCCGGGCAGTGGGGTTCTAGAGCCTGTGTGAGCGGCAAGGGCTATGCCCTGGTGGGACTGGGAAGGCAGGAGAAGGGGCTGTGCTGTTTTATTTAGGCTGGTCCAGGAAGGCCTCTCTGAGGGTCCAGGCGTAGATCTCTGCCCTGGACCAGGGGGGTGGGCATTATAGGTGGGACCGGAAGAGCCACACCCCCTTTCCCCTGAGACTCATCAGTGCCAGGCCCCTGCGAGTCAGAGGAGCCCAGCCAGCTGGGGGCAGAGGGGCCAGGGTCCAAGGGCCTGGACAGCCCAGGGGTCCCAACTCCTGCCTTCCTGAGGCAACAGGAAGTAGCTGCTGTCCCAGCTGGCTTCTCACCTGGGGCCTGTGACGTGAGCAGGAGGCTGTGGTATGAAGTCCTCAGCCTTGGGGACACTCCTGCATTGTAGCGTTGGGGCCCTCAAACTCCAGGGGTACTAGTGTCTTTGGTGGATGAGGGGCTGTGAGGGACCCACGGGGAGGGGCTCCTTCCTACAGGGGGCTGTGCCCCAGTACTCCAGGGGCTTGGAAGCGGTAATAATACACCTGACCTTCACCGTGACCCCATTTAATCCCCTCGGTGCCCTGCAAGGGTGCAGACAGGGACACTGGCACTCGGGGAGACTAAGCGACTTGCCCAAGGCCACACATCTGGGAAGCAGAGGTGGCTGTCTGAGTCAAAAATTCACATTTTATTTATTTACTTATTTATTTATTTTTTAAAGATGGGTTCTCACTCTGTCACCCAGGCTGGAGTGCAGTGGCATCGTCATAGCTCACTGCAACCTCCAACTCCTGGGCTCAAGGCATCCTCCCCCCTTGGCCTCCCAAGTGCTGGGACTACAGGTGTGCGCCACCACTCCCAACCCCTGTATATTTTATTTTTCAGGGAAAAAAAGATGAATTCAGTTTTTAAAAATCTTATGCTGGGTTCGTGGTTGTTAAAGTAGTTGCTCTTTTTCATTTGAAGATTTTCTTATTTGGTTTTTCAAAACACAAAATAGCAAAGGCACACTGGGACAAATAACACGGGACCCGGTGTCACACAGATGCGTGAAGGCAAGTTAGTCGTCTCTTCCCCACCTCCTGGTGTTCACAGCCTTGAGTGTCTCCTTCCAGGCCTTTCTCCAGAAAGCGCCCTAGAGCAAGATCCGCCGCACAGTAGGTGCTAGCAAACACTTGCTGAATGGGTGAATGATTTGGCTGAGATGAAGAACTCAGAATCTGGAGTCAGTCTAGGGGGAAATTGGTGTTGAACTTGAGGCCCATGGGCCACTGGGGGTGGGAGCGGGTCGGCTCTCCAGCAGTGTTGGGTGTCAGAATCTGCAGCGTGGCAGACGGAGCAGGGAGAAGAGTCGGTTTGGCTGCAAACTCAGCCGCCCCGTCCCCACACCTCCCTTCCCAGGGCGCTGATGGGGGCTCTGAGCACGGCCCCCACCCAGGGAGCCCCTCCAGCCTCGGACTGGCCAGCCCTGCCTCCCTCCCTCTCCTAAGCTGCCCCAACAAAAGCTACCCTTGTGGGAGCCAGGACCATTGTAATTAAAAAGGAAACATAATAAAGCCCTGCTCTGAAGCCAAATCCCTATCCCTAGAGCGGACATCCAGCCCGCCCCTCGGTGCCCACCGAGGACACACGGCCCCTTTGTGTGCCCCAGGCGACGGCCACTGCTGCCCTGCCCCACCCAGCCACTGTCTCCTGCCCCTCCCTCCCCGCACCCTCGAATCGCAACTGAGAGAGCCCGGCCTCCTCTTTGCTCGGAGAGGAAACTGAGGCCCCAAGCGACAGAGCCTGAACCCCGTACCTGCCCAGCAGGCACCCTCTCTCCTGGGCTCCAAGCCGAAGGGACTCTGCCGCTGAGCACTGTCCACAACCGAGGCCCAGAGAGGTTGGATATTCCTGAGGCCACACAGCAGGGCAGAGGCAGACCTGGGACAAACTCCAGGTCTCCTGTCTCAGCACAAAACTCTCTGCATGGAGTCACCAGCTTGTCCTGAGCACAGAATCTGTCACTCCAGGAGGGATCCCGAGGCGTCGGCATCAGGTCTCCAGGAGGCTGTAGAGGCAGCGAGGCAGGCAGCAAGGCCTCCAGCCTTCCTCCTGTGGCTGGAGTGAGGACCCCTGGGGGGGCTATGTGAACTCCCCCAGGCGTTCAGAGCTACAGGGCAGGCCTCCCTGCACCCACAGGAGTGAGGACGACGGCCAATCCTGCATCATCCCCTCTCGAATTCCAGAAGCTAAGCAGTTCCTCCAAGGCCCCAGCTCGGCGTCTTCTTCCAGACCTGCCACCCCAGTGACTCCAGCCATGCGAACAGCCTCGGACATGGAGGTCGGAGCCACCTGGGCCTGTCGCCTTATCCCAGGGGTCCTCTCCCACTGTTCCTGGGGCCTCTGCTGGGTTCAGCACTGGCTGAGGTTGTCCGTGGTCCTGCCCACTGTCCCTGGCAGGGGTCCCTCTCCTGTCCCCACCTGCCGCACCCCAACACCCCACGCACATATACCCAGGCTAGCAGGTAATCCCCACAGAGGGGACCACAGAGGCAAATGCTGAGAGGCGGGGCTCTGGGAGACACCACGAGCCTGCAAGTGACCAACGACCAGGTCCCCTCCCCAGTGGTGCAATGTCAGCACCGTGATAGGATATCTGGGGAACAGTGCTCCGCCACCGTGTACATATGTGTAGACATCCAGCAGATACCTGCTTGAGATGCGGGCATCTCTGGGTGTGCAGGGAGGCAGGACTGTGTCCAGGATAATTGCTTAATTAATAGTAATAGGCCACCATTTATTGGGCGTTTCCTCCAAGAGCTCTGTTTAGTTTCCCTTCCTCTGCGGGAAAATGTTCTCATTACTCCCATTTTACAGACAAGGAAACTGCCCAGGGTCACATACCCAGGGAGTACTAGAGCTCGGGTTCAAAGTCAGGTCTCTCTGACCTCCCCGTCTGCAAGGAGGTGTACAAAGTGTCTAACACCCACCAGTCCGGTCACATGCTGTGGCATCAGGCCTGCCCTTTGCATGGCTGACCCTTCAGAGCTAAGTGGGGGTACAGAGGTACCACTCACCCACCCCTTCCATTCACATCATCCAATACGAGAACCCCTCAAAAGTGTGTGTACGTGCTGTTCGGGGTGGTGCTGGGCGGGCTGGGACGGGAGCCCATTCATGGTCTGCCATTTCCTCTCCCCGTGGCCCAGCCACTTTGGCCAGGAGGGTTGAGAAGGGGATGCTCCGGGCACCCAGAGCAGGGGGCAGCCTGGAGGAGGGCAGTGGGGCCCCCACACTCCTGTACCCCAGGAGCCAGCCAGCCAGGGCGGGCAGGGATTAGGCAGATAATGCCTCTTGTAAGAACAAGGGATTGTTGCTAAGGGGAAACGAGAGTGGGGGGTCAGGGGACCAGTTCAGATTTCTCCTGGGGTGAAAACTGAGCCCCCCGGGAGGAGGCACCCTGCCTGCCAGGCCCTAATCCCTGTAGTTCTCACCAAAACCCCAAAGAAGAGGCCGTTGACGGGCAGTAGATTCCTGGGCTTCATTAATTCAGGATTTGCAGGAAGGGCTGCCCGGTGTCCCTCCCTGCAGGCAGCAACCCGAGCAGGGCAGGGGGTTGCTGGAGGTGGGGACACTCTGGGAGTCATGGGGAAGGGAGGCGGCGCTGGGGTCTGGGCCACGGAGGCCCGGGGACACCTCCACCCACTGCTGCTCCGAGCCCTGGGAGCCTGGGGGCTGCTTTGGGGGAGCAGAGACCCCTCCGCCCCTTGTCGCATCCAAGAGCTATTTGTATTTCACCAGCTTTTGGCTACTGCATTTTTTCTCCTTCTGTGAGGTATAATTTACACATAGTAAAGTGCACAGACCTCGTATGTGCAGGTGGGTGAGTCTGGCAGTGTCTATACCCAGGGGACCACTGTGATCAAGATCAAGAACATTTTTGTCATCCCCGAAGTTTCCCTCATACCCCTCTGTGCCAGCCTCCCCACCCTCCCCGATCTGCTTTCTGCCCCCACGAATCAGTCTGCCTCTTCCATGGGTGGAGTCCTGCCGGCCGCCGCCCCGTAGATTCACCCACGCGGTCGCGTGAGATGCCGCGTTTCTGCGGAGGACTTCGTCCAAGCAGAGGGTTCCCTGGGGTCTTCCCAGGCCTGGGGTTCAGGGTCCTATGCACTCGATTCTACGGATTCACTGCCTGGACGTTTTCAAACCCTCCACGCCTTTCCTGTCCCCACCCCAGGCCTAGGTCCACCCCTCCTCCTGCTGCCCCCACCCCCACCTCCACTCCAGAACTTTCCATACCCTTGTCACCCGACTTCCGGAGTCCTCGATGTCTCCCCAGTGCACACGGAAGAAGGTCCGAGCCTCTCTGCCTGGCATTCTAGGCTCCTCAGGGTCTAGCCCCTCTCCATCTCTGAAACCTCCTGCATCACACTCTGGGGTCCTCCCACGAGCGGCTCTAGGCAAAGCCACTGCGTTCTCTCTCCCTCGTTCTCTTCTCCCTGCCTCTACCCACACCGTTCCCTCTGCCGGAAGACTCTCCCTCAGGAGCCGTCTGCATCCTGCTCAAGCACTGCCGTCCGGGAGCCTGTCTTGCTCTCCCCGCCCTGCCCGGGTCAGGTCCCCTGCCCCGCCCGTCGCCAGCTCTTCTGTGCCAACCCCCTCGGCCTGCACCCCTCCCCCATCCTGACTTCCAGCTTCCCGGGACGGTGTCTGGTTCAGATATGGATACCAGGGCCCAAGCCAAGGTTGGCACATAATAAATCTGAGCGAGGTCTTGCCACCGCCTCTCCCCTTACCCTCTTGAGCTCTGGCCTGGCACACACCTGGGCATGGAGAAACTGGACTGGATTGCATTGAATCAGCAGTGTAGCACTGGGACGGGGCCGAGACCCAAGGCGGGAGGGCAGGCAGGAAGGAGGGGGTCACATCAGGTTCTCCAAGAACTGGACAGGCCTATGTTCAAATCCTGCCTCTGGCTGGCACAGTGGCTCATTCCTGTAATCCCAGCACTTTGGGAGGCTGAGGCAGGAGGAAGGCTTGAGCCCAGGAGGTCGAGATCTGCCAGGGCAACATAGTGAGACCTCACCTCTGCAAAAAATAAGAAAAATTACCTGGGCGTGGTGGTGTGCACCTGTAGTATAGCTGCTCTGGAGGCTGAGGCGGGAAGATCACTTGAACCCAGGAATTCAAGCTGCAGGGAGCTATGGTCGTGCCTCTGCACTCCAGCCTGGGCGACAGAGCCAGACGTGTCCTCGAAACAAATGCAAAAAAATTCCTGTCCCCGCAGGAGTTCTTTGTATGACTTGGCAAAGTTACTTCAACCCCCTCAGCCTCAGTTTCCCTCTCTATAAACTGAGTGTGCAGATACTATCCACTTCACTGGTTTTGGTTTTATGTGCATGAGTGTGTTTGTTTTAGGATCCATCGCCATTCTCTGTGCAAAAGGCCTCAGCGTAATATTGCCTCTGATTGTCACTACCAGGGAGGTGAGAAGAGAGAGGACAAGCGGGAAAGGAGGTTAAGTGTCCAAATGACGGCAGCGAAAGACAGGGAGTCCCAGCCCCTTAAGACTGGCTGCTCCCACCAGCCCCAGAATCCCAGCCTCGGGCCCCGAGCCCCCGCTGCCCACTGCCCCCCGACACCGGCCGTCCTGCCTCCCAGCTTGATCAGAGGCTGAAACGATCGAGGCGGGCAGGACCAGGTGGGAAGCACCCGAATGTCATCGCCGGATGATGGATAAGCAAACGTGCCCTAGCCACACGATGGCGTATTATGTGACCATAAAAGGAAGTACTGACCAGACCACAGGGTGGACGAACCTTGGAGACATTAGGCTGAGAGAAAGAAGCCACTTAGGATATAAAATGTGGTCACATTCAGACCATGTGTTATATAATGCCACTCATACGAAATGTCCCAAATAGGCAAACCTGCAGGCAGAGCATGAACTAGCAGGTGCTTCGGCCGGGGGTGGGAGGATAGGAGGAGATCGACACCTGAAGGGACCGGGGTTTCTCTGTGTGGCGACGGAAATGCTCTAAAACTCGCAGTGGTGATGGTTGCACAGCCATTAAGCTGCAGAAATAGGCGAGTTGTAGGGTATGTGAATCATAGCTCAATCAAGCTATTTTTTAAAAAATACAAGTGGGGACAGGTGGGGACAGTTACAGGGTGTAGGCCTCCAGGTGGGGGAGACAGAGCACAGGCAGCCCAGTCTCTTCCTTGTCCTCCCTCGGGCCATGCAGGGAAGGTTGTGGTCACACCCATTTTACAGAGCAGCAAGCTGAGGTGCAGAACACGCCGCCTGAGGTCACGCAGCTGGGAAGCTGGGACTTGAAATCTGAGAGAAGGGCCGGCCCGGGCCTGCCCACCGTGCCCCTCCTCGGGCTTCCCCGACACTTCAAGAATGCAAGGCTGGCGTCCCCAGCTGGCACGGGCCGCCCTCCGATAGGCTGCAGGGCAGAGGGAGCGGCCACCGTGCTAGCACCAGCCCCGGGCAGGTCCACACAGGTGTGGGCACCCCATCTCTGCCCCCGCTGCTGCCCAGCCCTGCACCCCCGGCCAGGCCGACCCCACCCTCGGGGCAAGCCCAAGCGTCTGGAAACACCTGCCCCGCCTCATGGGAATCACCCTGGGTGCCTGAGGTGCCTGGAGCCTTTGGGGTGGCATCTGGGAGCGGGGTGGTGGCCAAGCACGGGGGCCGATGCTCAAGAGGGTACACAGGCGTGTGCACTTGCGTGGTGTGTGAGCGCCAGGTGAGGGGGCTGTGCCGGCTGGGGGTGCGGCGTGTCTGGGGTGTCCTGCCTGGCCTCGAAAAGGCCGCAGAGGGGAGGTCGCGGGTGTGCAAGGGACGAGCCCCGGAGCGTGAGACTGTGGGTACCCGGGAGACACACGCGGGGCGTGCTGAGCAGGGGGTGACGGCGGACCAGGAATACTTGGGTTCGAGTGTCGCACAGGCGTGTGGTGGGGGTGTGCATACTCACTAGCGTCCCCTCTCCTAAATGGCTGATTTATTTTTGTCTCCCCATCAGGCCACGAGTGTGCGGAGGACAGACACGACCCCCTAAGCCTACCTGCCGCTGCTCACACGCCGTGGAGAGCACTTGCCTCTGAGCCTCAGTCTACACATCTGCGCAGTAGGGACGAAAGAGCTCAGGAGGTTGCTGGGCGACATCTACAAGAGTAAACATCAAGATACAGGTGAAGAATTCGGCGGCGGAATGAGTGACTATGCATGACTGAACAGCGGCCCCGTCGGGGACACTCCTCCCACCCTGATGTTGCCCTGGCCACTCCCCTCCAGCCAAGGCCCCAGAAAGTTCCAGGCTCTAGGCAGCTCTGGGAAGTAGGAGACATCTGGGGTCAGGACCCACCCTCCTGGGCAGGCAAGGGCAGGCGCTGGGGAGACAGGGCTCCTGGGGAGCGACGCCCAGAACCCCAGGTGCTCTGCCCCGACGGGGACAGGTGGAGATTGGAGGACAGGGTGTGGGCTCATTGCCGACGTGTATTCATTCAGCAAACCCCTTCTAGGCACTAACTCCGTTCCAGGCCTGGTGTCAGGCACTGAGGATGCCAAAACCAACAGGGCTCCCACCCCTGCCCTCAAGGCATCTGTGGATGGATGAGATTTTAATCCGTGCCGTGCGTGCAGTGATGGAATCGCAGAAGCCCAGGAGTGACAGGAAATGACAGGCCCCAGACTCAGCCTGGGGAGTCCAGCAAAAGGTTCTGGAGGAGTAGGGTATGGAGATAAGACAGTGAGCCAGGTGTCCCAGGCTGAGGGAACAGCTTGAACAAAGGCCTAGTGCTAGGCCGGGCGCGGTGGCTCACGCCTGTAATCCTAGCTCTTTGGGAGGCCGAAGCAGGTGGATTGTTTGAGCTCAGGAGTTCAAAACCAGCCTGAGCAAGAGCGAGACCCTGTCTCTACTAAAAATAGAAAGAAATTAATTGGACAACTAAAAATATATAGAAAAAACTAGCCGGGCGTGGTGGCGCATGCCTGTAGTCCCAGCTACTCGGGAGGCTGAGGCAGGAGGATCGCTTGAGCTCAGGAGTTTGAGGTTGCTGTGAGTTAGGCTGACGCTATGACACTCTAGCCCAGGCAACATAGTGAGAGACTTTGTCTCCAAAAAACAAAACAGAAAAACAAACAAACAAACAAAAAAAAGGCCTAGTGCCGCGTGAGTATCTATCTTGGGGTGAGGAATGATGGAGACAGCGCCGGAAAGGCCTTCAGCACTAGCAGCAGGTGTGGTGGATAAGATTAAGGCCTACGGTTCAGTCCCAGCTGTAAAATCAGATATTGTTAACAATTGTCACTCTCACCACGTCTTGACAGAGGTCTCATAATTTGTGAAGTGCTTTCATATCCAAGATCTTATTGATTCTTGTTGCAATAATCCCATGGAAGTGGGATACAGAGGTCACTTATCCCTTTTTACCTTGGCCACTAGGAAATTCAAAGGCTAAACTGAGCACTTGACATCCCAGAAACCTCTTCTCTTTCTAAACCTTTTTTCTCTCCTTTCTCTCTTTTACTTTGAATGTGTCCCTGGAAGACTTTTTGTAAGTGAGGATAGGAAGAAGGGGCAAATCGATTGCCACCTGGTGGCATATTTTTCTGGGGTCAGGGAAGGGTATGTGCATGCTCAGGTGTGTGTATGCTGCATATGGGCATGTATGTGCAAGGGTCCACGTGGAATGAACACACGTGTAGGGGGCAGCATGTGCATTCAAGCAGCCGTACGACAGCATGTACACCTGTGTGCAGGAAGGCCTGCCCGGAGCCGCGCACAGGTGAGTGTGCAGGTGGTCAACAGCGACACGCAGCCCGACCCAACCAGCCCCTAACCTCCTCGTGCTCTCTCCCGCCATCGCTTCCGACAGACTGTCTTCCTAGTCTCTGCCTGGCACGCTGAGGCCCAGAGTGGGATGTCACCTGCCCCGAATCCCTCAGCAGGCCACCCTTCACCTGCAGGACTAGCCCTTCCCTGCGGTGTCACCAAACCCTCTGCAGGGAGCTGCTCAAAGAGCTTGGAGAAGAGGCTTGTAAATGCTGGCGGATTTTAAGCAATGAAGATCTCCCTCCCTCTGTTTCTCCTTTGGAAAGAAACAATTTTCAGCCCCGCTGGCTGTGAGGAAGGTGCCCGTGATCCAGCCACGCGGCTTCAGGCAGTGCCTTCGCCTGTCTGTGCCTCGGTTGCCTCCCATGCAGGATGGGAAGGAGAGTGCCCTCTATGCCCACGGACTCTCCTTCCTGAACCTTCCGCAGATGACACTCATTCCATTCTCCCCCCAGCAATGGAGGGAGCGGTTGTTATGCCCATTTTACAGATGAGGCTACTGAAGCCCAGGCCACGCAGCTCCCGGGTCTGGGTGGACACACAGCCCAGGTTCTCAGCCACCAGCCCACACCACCTCTCAGCGTGGAAAGTCTCCTGCACACAGTAGGGGCTCCCCAAGGGTCAGATGCCTCTGGGTCCCCCTGCCCCAGAACCTAGGAAGGGAGGCAACAGCCCCAAAGAGGCCTGGAGCCCCCCTGGGAGCTGCGGGGCTGGACACTGCACCAGCAGGGTCCCACTGGGACTGTGTCGGCCATGCGTGGTCAAAGCAATTAATTACACAGCCTAATGGGAGAAGGTGCCAAAGACACGTGTGTTTACAAACCGGCGGCCGCCCAGCCAAGCTGCAGTCCAGGGTGGTTGCGCAACGAGGCCTGGCAGGGGGGGCTCGGAGGTGGCTCCCAGGCCAGTGCCAGAGCCCAGACTGGCACCATGTGAGCCATGGATGCCAAGGGCCGAGCAGGGCCACTGCAGGCAGGTGACACTCAGAGGGCGGTCCCGCAAGGAGGCCGGGCAGAGTCAGCCCCGTACTCTCCAGGCCAGGGTCGGACCGAACGCCCTGGTCTGCCAGCTGCGAAGCCAGAGGCAGGGCTCGGTCCGAGGGAACCCCTGAGAACACCTTCCAGGCTCCTTCCGCCTCCATCTCTTCTAAGGTCTCATCCGGCCTTCCTGGAGGGGAGAAGAGGACAATGAAAAGGTCAGGACTTGGAACACCCCCCAACCACACCCTCACCCAGACACCCCCACACCAGGAACACCCCCAAACCACAGCTTCACCCAGACACCCCCACACCAGGAAAACCCCCAAACCACAGCCTCACCCAGACACCCTCATACCAGGAAAACCCCCAAGTTCCACTCATTCTATAACTTTGAGAAAATGGCTTCATCTCCCTCCCTCATGCCTCAGTTTTTGCAACTGTACAATGGGGATAATGACATGTAAAATGGGGACGAGGAGACACAACCCACGTTTAGCATGAGGACAGTACAGCCTGGTGCAAGGCAATGGTGTGCTGGCAAATGCTTAACAATAGGCTCTTGGGGGTGGGGGAGGGTCCTGGGTTTGTAGCACTGGCCAGTTTCCATGGTGTAAATACACTCACCGTGACCAACTTCACACTACCAACATGACATCCCTGAACTCAAAGTTGGGAGGAACCGAGAGGTAGCACACAGTTATATCAATAAATAGTATTTCCAACACACAGACAGGATCGAAACGAACAACTTTAGAACAGATAATGTTCTATTTACTATTATCTGCTATAGATAATAGTAGAATGATTAGGAAGTAACGAACTTTTGAGTATTTATCACCTCTGTTGGTAATACAATTTAACTGTAAATTTATATAATTTTACTTTTAGTGATGGCCGTGCCCAGCAATCAGCTCCAAATTCCTGAGCCTCTAACAACCAGCTCCTGCAAGCCAGCGCAGGCCAGCTCCAGCCGCGCCGACTTTGCTGTTCGTATCGTATCACATCGCCTCGCTTTTGCATAAGCCGTTTATTCTGCTCGGAATGCCCTTTCCAGCATGCCTTCTCCCTGGGCAGACTCCCTGATTCCGCAATAATCTAGATAATGCAATTTTTTAAATCCCTTCTCTGCCAAGACATCATGCAAGATTCATTAGAATCTCATTGAACCCTCTGACTCTGTGAGGTAGATTTTACGGCCCCATTTTTCAGATGAGAAAATTGAGGCTTGACAAGATCTGTCAGTTGAAGGATAACCTTCTTGGGTGGGGACAAACTGTGCCGGGCACTGTCATCCACAGGGACCACGTGGGCCGATGCCTTCCCAGCATGGTTTGAAGAGCATTTCACGTGCCCACTTGCATTTCTTCCTCTTAAGCCCTAGACCCCAGCACTGGGCTTCTGTCTCTCTGGTTAAGCATCACCCCGTCTGGGTAGCCTGGGGACAAGATGCTGGGGGAGGCCCCTGGGATGGGCCGGCAGAGCCAGGCAGAAGCTGGACGGGGCCGAAGGAGCCAGTGGCACCCTGGGACCCCCTGCCAACATGTGGGCAGCAGCAACCGAGGGGAGGGCTGAGCACAGGGAGGCGCTGACCGCCCGCTGGCCCGGGGGAGAAGCTTCTGGAGGAATGTAAGCTATGAGGGAGGAGGGGGCAGGCAGGCCCGGACAGTCGCAGCACGGCCCCCTGGGGAAAGGGGGGGCAGGGGAGGGGGGACATAAGCCAGAGAAGACCCTGGCAGGGCCCTTGGCCTTGGCGGCCGCCCCAGAAAAAACAACCCCAGACTCATCCATCATGGGGGCTGAGACCCCAGCAGGCCCTGAGGGGAGGGGGCGCCCAGCGGGCCCACGGCTGTCTGGTGAGGGTGGCCCTGCCCTCCCGGGGCTCTGCTGAGGCGGGAAGGTGGCCCAGGGAAGCCTGCGGGGTGTGGCAGACAGAACTGGCCTCACACCCAGCCCGACCACTTCCTGGACGTGTGACCTCGAGCATGGCACCTCCTGGCCTGAGCCTCAGTTTCCCCTCCCGTAACCTACCTCTCAGAGCCGTGTGAGACACACAGGCAGTATCCAAAGTGTCTGGCCCGCAGCAGGCGGCAGTGGAAACCACCCTCCTAATAGCAGCTGGCTCCAAGCTTCCCGCAGTGAGCACCGCACTGTGAGCCTCACACGTCCCGACCTCCAGCGTCACGACGGCCCTAGGAAGGCGGTGTCCCAGCGCTGCACCAGACAGGAGAGGACACCGAGGTCCCGAGGTTAGGGGGTGTTCCCAGGGCCACACGGTCCAGCCGCTGAGAGGCCGAGGCTCTGGCCCTGCCCCCCTCTCTGCCCCCCAGACAGCAGGCTCCTCGGGGCCCCGTTTCTGAGCCCTCACCCCCGGGCACAGGGACTGGCAGACAGCAGTGCTCGGTGACTGCTGAATGAACAGAGGTGCCCCCCAAATGTGACTCCCGGGGCCCCGCATGGTTAGGCCCCTGCCCCAGTGATCCCCACATTTGAGAGCAGGTTTGTCCCCACCCCCCCAGCAGCCAGGCCTCCTTGTGCCAGCGCAGACCCAGCCCTCTGTGCCGACCCAGCCCTGGCGCCGAGGGGCTGCGCGGCTCGGGCAAGCCCTGCCGTCTCTGAACCTCGGTTTCCCACCTTGCGGTGGGTGACGGGGAGGGGAACTCAGACAGGAGGAGGAGCCAGAGCTGCGTGAAGGGCTTCCTGCCCTCAGGGACTCAGGCCTGAGGGTGGGTCACACCCCACCCACCAGTCATCATTACACAACCCGGAGGTGGCCCAAGAGTGCCCCCCAGCCCTTGGGGGACTAGCGGAGGCTGAGTGAGTGAAGACAGACCCTGGGAGGGGCAGGAGAGGACTGCAGTGACAGGGCTGCCCCTTTGCCACCAGGCCCAGCCTGCGTGCACAAACACACTCACCCCCAGCCAGGCCTGGGGAGGCCGCCCCTGCTCCCCACGCTCCCTTCCAAGGGCTGGAGCTCCTGGGGTCCTCACGCTCCTGGGGCCGCGGGGGCCTCACAAATGCAGGGTGCAAACAGGGGGCACTCTTTGTCCCGTTCCCGCCTCCACCCTCCCTGCAGGACGGGTGTGCATTTCCCCCCATCTACTGTTGAGAAAACTGAGCAGCCCAGAGAGGCGAGGCCACTTACACAGGGTCACACAGCCGGGAACGGGCAAAGCCAACACCATGACCCATGTCCTGCGTGTCTGGCCTGCTCCAAACCTGTGCTCCCACTGCAAGGCAACAGTCTGTGGCCTGCAGCAGGTCACCTGTGCTCCTCGTATCCTCCGCCATGCACATGTGACCTGGGCTCCAGAACTGTGGTCTCTGGGGAAGGAAAGAGCCGCTCAGCCAGTCTCCGTCTGGTGACGGTGACGGTGGCGATGACGGAGGAAGGGACGTTCTCAGAGGAGCCGGTAGGAGAAAGACCGGGACTCACTCCTGCATCCACGTCCACGGGCCGTGTGGCCACGGGCTCAGCACTCCCCCTCTCCGAGCCTTACTTTTCTCGAGGGCACGGACGGGGTGAGAAGCTCCCCTCTAGTGCTGACAGGAGAGCTCAGGGAGGCCCGCCGTGCAGAGCGCCGGCACCCGGCAGGTGCGCAGTGATGGCTCTCCGTGCCCCTCCTCTCCACGCTGCGAGCCCGGCACGACCTCTGTCCAAGGAGGCAGTCTCTGGGCACCAGGACAACAGAAAGGGAAGCTGGTGCCAGTAGCATCGTGGCACTGCCCCAGCTCCCAAGGCCGCTCAGCAAAGACCCAGTGGATGTCCCCAGACCGGCCCTGGTGGGGGAGTCAGGCACAGAGACCCCAATGGGACAGGCGGGCAGGCAAAGCCTGTGCTGGTCCCTGTGCCAGCACCGGGCTCTGGGTTTACAAGCAGCCGGCCCATGAATCGGGCTGTGTTTCCTCGCAGCGGCTTCCTGAAATGACAGCGGCACCTGCGGGAGCCTCTGAGGAGCTGGGGAGCCACGAGCCCAGACATTCTGGGGCAAGAGAGCAGGGGGAGCCTCTGAGGAGCTGGGGAGCCACGAGCCCAGACATTCTGGGGCAGGAGAGCAGGGGTGCTGCTGTAGGAGCCACCACGCCCCCCGACCCCGCCATCTGGTCACCTCGCAGCAATGGCTGGAAAAGGGCAGCCTCTTTAGAGGAAGGTGGTGACCGAGACGTTCTCTCTGGACCTCCAGGGCCTGGGACTGTGCCTAGCACCGGGCGGGCCTGGGGGACGATGGATGGACGGACAGATGGATTTGGATTCCGCAAATCCAAGTTGTGAGCGCTTCTGCGGCAGCAGCCGCCAGTGCCCCGCCTACCCTTACCAAGCCACGGTCTTCTCACCCACGTCCCTGCGACCGTCTGCCTCCCCGGCCACAGAACGTAGGGGCCAGAACTGCCCAGGACCCCTTCAGCCAGACACGGGTGGGCGTTGGAAGACAAACACCTCAGCTTCCTCACCCCACGGGAACAACAAGGCACGTTCTGCATGGCGTCCCGGAGGTCGCCAGCGGGCCCGAGCCCAGCTGTCCACGGTGCTCCTCTGCTATCGACGCATCCCGGTCGGCTTCTTTCCCTTTCCATCCTCTTCCCGACTCATCTGCCTGGACATCTGGAAATCGCCTCCCAGGTAAACTGTTTGCACTCGAATCCTTGATTCGGGGTCTGCTTTTGAGGAGGCCCAACTTAAGACAATACCCTGCAGCTTGTCTGTTCTAGGACCTTGGACAAGTCATTCAATTCCTGTGCCTCAGTTTCCTCATCTGTGAAACGGGGTAATCATTTAACATTCACGACAGACCCACGTGGTCGGCACTGGGCAGGGTCTGCCATGTGCCCCACCTCACGCTGGGTGCTGAGGGCACGGGGAACAGCCACAGTCCCTGCCCTGGAGGAACCACCCCGGACAACGGAGGGGGTGGGTATGAGAACAGGCCACGGGGCTGGGAGAACCAGAGGCAAGTCCTAGCTCTGCTAATCCTTACTGGTGCCCCTGGGCCAGCACACAATTGCTCCGTGCCTCAGTTTACCTTTCTGTCAGGGGGGGACAGCACAAGAACCCACTTCATGGGGCTCCTGTGAAGAGAAGAGAGTCATCGGGTGGCCCAGGAATCAGGCTGAGATGAGGAAAGCCTCGTTCAGGAAAGGAATCCTTGCTGGCCACCCGAGGACTCTCTTCTTTGATCTCCCAGGGAACCCGCTTCCTCCCTCTCTTTCACAAACCTGCCTTACTTTATGCATTTCCTTCTTAACAATGACAATGGTGACAATGGCGCTGCCGTCCCTTTGTTACCGGCTGCGGGGCAGGGCCTGTGCTGGACACTTCTCTTGCACTCTCTCTCTTTCTCTTCACAAGAGGGCCGTGTCTTAGCAAAAGGACTGTATGATTCAGAGCAAAATGTCAGGTGCTGGAAATTTCAGTGTACGACCAAGAGTGAAAGGCCCTCTTGGGCCTTGAGCCAGCCCTTGTCCCCACCCCACAAGCCGTGATCCCGTCGCTTTCCCGGAGGATTGCGCAGGTTCTCTGGCCTCGCTGTGCTGTTCCCTCCTCGGGCCTTCAGGCGCTCAGCTCTCCACCCAGAGCTGAGGGAGGCCTCGCCGAGCTCCGCCATGGTGATCCTCTCCAGCCAGTGTGGCACGAACAGGCAGAGGGGGCTGGACCAGAGGCATCCTGCTCGGCACGGGCGTGGTCAAAGTGCAGGGTCGGGCCCTGCCTTCTCAGACTCTGCTTCCATAGATCCGGGGAGGGGCAGGGCCCAGCGGGTCAGAGAGTGACTTATTTGGTCCACTTTACATCCCATATGCCATACAGGGAAACTGACGCCCAAAGAGTTGACACAGCCCGTAACAGGGTTCCTAGTTTTCCAGCCTGGTGCTCACCAAGCCTCTCCCTTCCCTTTGGACAGCACCTGTCTAGTGGGGGCATCAGCACAGCCCCCTCCGGGGTCCTGCTTCCAGAGACCCATCGGCCATCGCCCCGGCCTGGTCTAGGCAGCACAGAGCTCTCACGGGGCCACCAGGTGTACAGCCCCAAAATGCCTCCCAGAGGCTCTGCCAGCGTTTGGCAGGTGGCAGGGCCTGGGTGCGGGGTGCGGGGGCGGAGAGGGCCCATCCTTGAGTATTTAAATATTTGCTTTCGTACAGAATGGCATTCTTCGGAATATTAGCCAATTCATATAGAATTAGTCAGCACCTGGCCCCCGGCTGCCGCAGGAGGATTCCAGGAATGTACCTGCAGCCTCGCCTGATGCAGAGGCTCCGGCAAGTCCCAGCGCAGGATCTGCCCATCTGCCCGGGACTGGGAGCAGCGGGGGTGACACCAGGCAGGCAGGAGTCCCAGGCACTCCTGGGCAGCCTGTGCCCCTCACAAATCACAAGCTGCAGCCACCAGAAACCTTCTCGGGAGCAGCAGAGCTGAGGCCACTGACTTCTCCCTCGCATGTATGTACACACTCACAACCTCCGGCTGAGGAAGCTCGGGGCCACCCCTGGCCCCCACGCCAATGTCCCCATGGACCAGCCCAGGGACCAATGGGAAGGGCCACAGGAAAAGCTCTGCCAGAGTTCCAGAGAAAGCCCTGGAGTTTACGCAACAGCTAAGTGCAAATCCCAGCACTACTTCTTAGCTTGCTGTGTGACCTTGGACAGACTCTTTACCTCTCTGGCCCTCACTTTCCCCACCTGTGAAAGGGAATAAAGGCAGTGCTTACCTACAGCCATGTATATGCACATGCTTTTGGACACTGTGAAGTGCTGGACACACCCTGGGAGTCAAAGCAGCACTCCCTGGGACTTGGCAAACACGCCAGGCTCCCTCTGTCTATAATATATGCACTTATGTTGATTCAATCAGCAAGCACTTAGTGAGCACCTACTGGGTGACTTTGAAGACATTATTCCTGCTTTTGGGACCTCAGTATCTCTGCTTGTAAAATGAGCAGATTAGAACACAGCCTCTGACATTCCTGCTAGAGCTACCGCGTTATGCACCTACAACGATCATTCAAGCAAATTCTTTCACTACCAAGAGAAAAGTGGAAACAGAGGAGTTCTTGAGAGGGCAATGTCTAAGCAAAAGGAATGGATGTCTAAAAGCAAAATTTCAGGTGCTGGGAATTTCAATGTATGACTAAGAGTGAAATTCAAGGTCAGCAAGGATTCTTTTCCTGCATGTCTGTCCTCTGTCACAGGAGCCACCGTCACCGAATGGGGTCAGTTACCACTGACAGGCTGTGTGGCCTTGGTCAAGTTATTAAGCTTCACCCCCTTAGTGTTCTCGTCCGTAAAAATGGGCTAATGATACTGGTCTCACGGGGTAGTTTTAAGTGTTAAGGGAGATAACATATGTGATCCACAAGTTGAACAGAATCATTCCCTTCCAAGTTTTTTCCTCCTTCTTCCCCACGTCACTGTGTCCTCTCTCATTTGGGCCCCTGCTCTTAAAAGTCTCACATGCCAGTCGGGGGAGACAACACACAGGGTGACCTGACAGAGTGGGACTCTGGTGCCTCTGGGACGGTCCCTTGGGGGAAGTGACGTTCTAGCTGAACCCTCAGTTACAAGTGAGAACAGCCATGGAAGGATGGGGGAGAGATGATCGAGCAGAGGGAACGCGCCCGCAGGGTCCCACAGCAAGCAGCAGCGTGGCGGATTAGGGACAGGGATGCCGGGCTGGAGCCCAGCAAGGGGGCAATGCGGCGAAAGAGGAAGCTCCTGTGGGTCTTGGAGGCTGTTCAGCCCCCCCCCGGGCAGGTCTTTGCAGCAGCCTGCCCCCGTTTCCTGGGGGCACAGCAAGGCCCAGGACCCCGCGGGCAGAGACCTGCATCTCCTTCAAGGAGACAGGTCGGATGCTGGGGATCCTCTCGCGGCCGTTTCAACTCGCCCTGAATTCGTGAGGGGCACCATGCCGGGGCGGGGCGGGACCCTGAGGGGCTCCCTCCTAGGAGCGGGGTTGCCGTGGGCAGGAATGTGGGCCCCTCTGGGAGCCTTTCAGGCCAAAGTCAGATCTTGAAAAGGCTCAGCCCCATGGGTGGGGATTGGACCGGCTGCAGGGAACCACCAGGATTATGGCAAATCCCTGCGGCACAAAGCCAAGCAGGACTCCCCCTGCCCTGGCTGCCGCCCCGGAAAGCCCCCGGCTGACCTCAAGCCCAGTGTGGGCCTGAGCCTTTGTCCTTTCCTGTCCATCAGCTCAGAGGAGCTGCGGAGGTGAGACCCCGGGCCAAAGCCCGAGGGAGTGGGCGGTCCCAACACGGCCACCATCCCAACCCTTTTTCTTCCCACCTCCAATGCTAGCCCATCCCCCTCCAGCCGGCTCAGAGGCTTCCAGACCTGGAACCTCCAAATCAGTGCTTGTCCTACAGCCAGATGTGATTCCTGACCTGCCCAGTTTAGCCTGCATGCACCCTATTCCAAACTGGCAGCATTTTTAAAACCCTTTTATTAAGATCTAATACACAAAAATGTAGACAAGTCTGTAAGTCATAAGTCTGCGGCTCGATGAGTTTTCACAAACTGCAGACATCCAAGTGAGCAGCACCCGGAAGCCCCCTGCAGACTCTCGTGGCCACTCCGCCCACCCTGCCCAAGGCTAACCCTCTCCTGACCCTGTCACTGTGGATTCGTCCTGCCTGTCTTTGAACTTTCTATGGATGGAGCCACGCAGCCGGTGCTGTGCGGTCCAGCCTCTTTCAGTCTACGCATTTGGGAGATGCATCTACGTCGTTGCTGGTGGTGAGAGTTCCTTCCTTCTCCTTGCTGTGCAGTGTTGCATCCCGTGACTACACCATAATCTACCGTCGATGAGCATCTGAGTCGTTTCCACTAACATGAGTGTGTTAGTTATCTATTGCTGTAGAACAAGTTATCCCGAAATTTAGCAGCTCAAAACAATAAACATTTATTATTTCATCGTGTCTGTGGGGCAGGAATTTGGAAGTAACTTAGCTGAGTGCTTTGGGCTCTGGGTCTCTCAGGAGGTGGCTGTCTAGATGTCGGTTCCGATGGCCGTCAGCAGAAAGCTCGACTGTGGCAGGGAGATCTGCTTCCAAGACGGCTCACTCCCATGGCTGCCAGCAGCAGGCCTCAGTTTCCCACTGGGTGGGCCTCTCCGCAGGAGTGCTCGAGCATCCTTACAACATGGTGGCGGCTTCCCCCGGAGCAAGGGGTGTGAAAGAGAACGAGGAGGATGTTGCAACACCTTTCGTGACGAGTCTTATAAATCACACGCAGCTGCCACACTCTGTTCAGTAGAAGCAAGTCACTACGCCCACACTCAAGGGGAGGAGAATGAAACCACCTCTCGAAGGGAGGAATATCAAAGAATGTGATGGCTCAGGCCTGTGATCCTACCACTTTGGGAGACCGAGGCAGGAGGATCGCTCGAGCCCAGGAGTTTGAGGTTGTTGTGAGCTAGGCTGATGCCACGGCACTCACTCTAGCCAGGGCAACAGAGCAAGACTGTGTCTCAAAAACAAACAAACAGGCAACAATTCCTTTTTGCATCAAGATCAGTGTCCTCCGTCCTGGGGAATGGGGCTGACGTGTCCTCCCGCAGTTCCATCAGCACAGAGGTGATGGCGCTTAGGGGAAAAGCCATCCCTCTGCATGTCAGGCACAGGTCTGGCCTTGGCTTGGCCAAGAGCCTCTCTGAGCCCCAAGTTTCTGCTGTGAAAAACATGGGTAACAACAACGTCCACTCAGGGCGACTCTGAGGATTGAATCCCCAGGGAAGACCCTTGTCCCTGAATTCCATTCCCGGATGGTACTTATTCCGTCATCTTCAGTGGGAAGTCAAGTCAAAGGCTTGTAGAAGATTCAAAATAAGTCAGACAAATCTTACAGAAATCCCGTTGTCTTTCCTGCCTCCCCAGCAGGATGTGGCCTGAGACGCCGGACACCCCCTCTCATGACTGAGCTTCCAGGCGACTCCCCTGCTGTGGAACTGAGACCCCAGCCACGCGGGGCCCAAACGCCCCTTGGATCCTGCTGGGGCCAGATGCCAGCCTGGCCGTCCGCCGCTCGGCTGCTCCTCTCATGCAAGCACGCAGGGCGCATCTGCTCCAGGACAGGTGCTACATAGCTGCCACCGACACACAGCACAGGCGGGACACAGCTTCCGCCCCACGGAGCTGACCTAGCGCAGAGCAGGCAAAGCGTAAACAACCCGAGTGTCTGGGCACCTGGTCTTCGGAGGTAGGGGTGGGGAGGGGGAGGCTCCCCGGAGCTGGGCTCGGAGGGGTGCGGCCCAGGGATGGAGCAGGGAGAGTCAGCATGGTGCCACCCGAGAGAGGCTGGAGAGGTGGCAGGGCCCAGACCCCCACGGCTGACAGGTGGGTGCTCAGGTGCCCTCCTGAGAGCAGGGGAAGCCGCGGACGAGTTTTATGCCAGGAAACAACACGGCCTATTTGGTGTTTCTGAACACGTGGGGAACACGTTCTTTCGCGTGTTCCTGGTCCCCTCAACACGCGGCCGTTCCTGCCTGGCCAAGGGGCCGTCCACGCCGAGGGAACTGTGTCTCGATCACTTCCTGGCTGTATGACCAAAGCCAGGTCACTCACCCACTCTGTGCCTCAATTTCCCCAGGGTTTCCTAGCAGAACTGATGGGGGGACAGGGGCTGAGCTCCTCAGTGCCTGTCACATGGCCTACATCACAGACAACAGGTGTCACAGTGCCCTCACCCAGCTTGTCTCCTCCGCCCCCTCCTCAGAGGCTTCCGGGACATTGGGGTGGGCTCCCCCTCCCCCACCCTGCCAGCGCCTTGGCAGGGAGACTCCTGCAAGTGCCCGTACCACCCCCCGCCCTGTTTGCTTGTCCTGTGCCACCTCTCGCCCCACCCAACCCCCAGGAACTGACGGCGAGAGGGTATGGCGTGCATTCAGCCAGTTTGACTCCAAGCCCATCTGCAGGCAGGGGTGGGAGGCCATCGCTGCGAGCCGAATACCCACGCTGGCCCACTCACCGCTGCCATCGTGGTTAGGGCCCCTGGTGGGCGGCGGGCACCTGACCTGTACAATCACCTTGGATCCACACAATAACCTGTGTGGGGTATTATTCGATGCCAGGCAAAGAAACTGAGGCTCAGGGAGAAATCACACTTGCTCAAGGTCACAAAATAGGACTGAAGCCCAGGCTCATCTGTTTCGAAGCACCAATCTCTCTCTCAACACACGCACACACACGCACACACA
>CAUYSK010111903.1:0-81708 GCA_963575035.1 Avahi laniger
GCGGAGCAGGAAGACAAAAGGAAGATAGCCCTAAACTCCTACCTGTGGACTTTTTCTTACGTGAGAAAAAAGAAATAAACTCCTGCCCATTTAAGGCAAGGAACAGCAATATTTTCTGATAATAGCTTAATTTACACTTCTATAAGCATTTGCTCTGTGCTAGGCACTTTACGTGCATTTTCCTAATCTTATCTCCACAAGAAAATCCTTCAAGGAAAGCTAAGTTTTGACCCAGTTTTTAGGGATGAGCTAATATAGGTTTAGAGAACCTAAGTAACTTGCCCAAATTCAGACTATGTGATGGAACCAAGAGTTAACCCAGTTAACTCTGCAGCCTAAATCTTAACCACTAAAACAAACAAGAACTGGGTTAAGCCCGTTTCCAGAAGAACAATGCAGTGAACTTTGAATTTACTCTAAGATGGTGTCACATCTTTAAAAACTTAGATTATTTCATGTCCAAGGAGTTCTGGTAAAAGCCGCAACAACCCTTTGTGTTATGATTAAGGTTCATTTTATTAAATTTATCTACCTTGCTCTTGAAAAATCAGTGTTTTCTGAACATTTTAACAATGACAAATAAATTAATACATTTCTTAAGCAATTTAAATTGCAATTCTAAATTTAATGCCACAGTTCTTAAACAACTTAACAAAAACACAGAACTTAAAAATATACAGTACATAGAAAACTTATTACTGACCTTAACCTAATTTAAAACTTTAATGACATGAATTCAATTCATTTTTTAAAATTATTTCTATTCCTGTTTTTATACCTTTCTGTGGATATAATAGAATATATTTATTTTAATGCCTTCCTATGTTTATCTAATATATATTTTTATGCATTGTGGGGATTATAATAATATCGCCATATTGGAAAGTAAAAGAGTACCATTTTAGACCAGCCAAAGTTACAGAGTCTTGGTAATTATTTGACTGATTTTCGTTGTGATACAAAGTCAGGACGTTTCATTTCTGCTTTTTCCCTCAAGCTGATTTGATCCTAGTCTTTAAACTGAGCTTCCTTTATATGTTAAACATAATTTGTTACGTCAATAAAACATTTTAAGTTATGCCTTTTGCTTGAGGTTTAGTATTTCCTGGAATGTGACAAGGAACAGCAGGGTGCACACCACAGGTCCCTCCTGCTCACAAACGGGGCCCATCATCCCCTGGGACTTCATTACAGAACACAAGTTCAAAGATAAAACGATTAAGAATATCAAGATAGTGACCACAGAGCATTCAACAAGTGCGAGGTCTGGGGTGATAGCACGTGTCTCATGCCCATAAAGTCCTGCCTGTCAATGGATTTTAGAAGCTGTTGCAATCTACTCACAAAACATGGAATGCATCAGAACTGTTCCTTAGCCTAAGAAATATTTTTATCCTTATTAGCAAGTTTGAGTTTTCATTTCTAACCATCACTTCTTAAGATCATTATCCAAAAATGTTGAGGCATCCTGTTTCAGTAGAATTGAAAATACAACCTTTGATTCAGTAAGTCCATCCCGTTTGCTAAGCTTCCTTTGAGAGGATTAATCAAACAGTGTGAGGGTGAGAGTTCACTAGCAAATTGGTTTCAGAGCTTTCACTTAGCTGAATTATAAATGGACCTGAAAGCCAGAGATGAAAAAAATCACATGACCCAGGCAAAAGGATACATCAGGGCAGGTGGATGAGTGTGAGACCATGAAAGTACTCAACCGTACAGAGAGGATGGACTCTGCGAGGTTGATGTCTAGGGCAGAGAATCTCTGATACCCATGACAACTGCTGAGAATTAAGACCATCCATTGCCACCCCTGCCTCTTCCTGCAGATCCCTGTGTCACAGGACAATCTAATGCCATACCCAGAGTCCCTCCAGAGCGCCAGGAAAGACACAGGCCAGAGAAGGAAGGGACAGGACACAGTCCCTCAAGTTCAGCCTTATAAACAGCTTAAATAGCACTGAACCTTCAATGTACAATGGCTGCTTTCAAGCACAGAGTTCGTTCTGATGGGTCACAGTGGTTGGTGGGACTCCAGCAGGGGCACAACGGCGGGTCTGTGTGCTGTTATTGTTGTCATAAAGGGTATTTACTAGATATTTCTAAGACTCCATAGACTTCTGCACTTTTATTCAGCAGATATTTGTGTTTCTTATGGGCAGTGTACTTCAGTTAACCTATCTAACCTTGAAGCATGTACTAGTTCCGTATTGTGGAAACAAGAGGGAGACAAGTTTCAAAATAAGGGTCTCTCTTCATGATCATGTGTCATGATCATCACAGAAGAAAGGAGACTTTTCTAGTTTTCTTATTTGATGGACGAGACTTATTATTTTTAAAAGGAATATATGTGTCTTATAAAAATGCAAGTGTGCAAAACAGAATGAAATGAAAATAAATTTTTATTATTACCCCTCAGAGCTAACTGTAGTAACAGCAGGTTTTTGTTTACACACAAATAGAATCATACTTTTCTGTTTTTGCAACTTTCTTGACACACTGAACAGTAGTAGCTCATGGCATCATAGCCATTTTGACTTTTTCCATCATCTCAGAAAACTTACCCACTGCACCGTATATAAAATGAGTTGGTATTCTTTATTTGCTTTTACCTTTCTCCTTTAAGCTTTGAACAGATGTTTTTGACCTCTGTCTGAAGTTTGCCCAGAGTTTCAGTGTTTGGAACTTTTGCTCTTTGTTACGTTTGTATGAATTTTACACTTTTATTTTCTTGCTACATGGATCATTGCATCCTCAAGCAGACATAGCTATCACTGTGCACTCTGGCCTTGAATTTGGTGTCCCTCCACACTGAGGTTGGCCAAGGCCAATGGCCTTGTGGCTAATATCATTGAACCCTCAGCTGGTCACACCACCAAGAAACCAGCAACCCTGCCTACCATAAACAGATTGAGAAGAGACCTCAGAAGGGCCCTTTCGAAGAAGCGATTCTCAAGTTTTTCACTTAAAGAATAACAATGTAACGTTCAAAAGAAAATTATTATTTGAATTTTTACCATATATATGTACTACCTGTTAAAATTTTAAAGCAATTTATGTTTTAAAAGTTATCTATGTTTCTGGTTATTCTGTGTACATATATATGGGTATGTATTTTATTAAGGAAAAGTTTCTGCATTGTAGATCATCCTACCTTCATTCAAAAGGGAATAGAAACCAGAGCCTTAGCATGGATTCAGTGTAGGACCCAGGGTGGTGGGATGGATCACTATAATAAGCAGCTTGGCTTCAGCAAAAAAGTGGGTCCTTTGTTTATATGTGGTTGTCAGTCTGTGTCCTTCTTGGACTGCAGGAGAATAAGGGAGAATATTCGCTGGGTGCTGGGTTATGCCGGTAGAGCTGGTGGTGGTGGCATTAGTGATGAGCTGACCCTGTGAGAGGGAATGACCTTTCCCCTGGAGGTCTACTTATTTGCTGCAAACGATGAGCATGCATCATGCTTGCCTGGAGTCCTAGACGCTGGTTGTGATAACTTATTTTCTAGGCTGAGCTCAGATGCTCAGCACCTTATTTTTACAAGCAGAGTTCAACGTTGGATTGAAAGGTCTGATCATTTATAACAAAGAGCATAGCACTTTTAAACAATCTTCCATTAATTCATTATAAAACCCTCAATTGAAGAAAGAAAAAACCTACATTTTAGCATATGTCTCAGAAAGGTCAAAGGTGGAATAACCAGATTAAACGACACTTGGGGGTCATGCGCACAAAGAAATCCTGGAAGGAGGGTGCTGAGCTAAAAAGCTAACTTGCAAGAATTTGTCATTTTCTCTTTTCCTTCAGCGCACCCCTGCGAGCTCTACTGCCGACCCATAGATGGCCAATTTTCTGAGAAAATGCTGGATGCTGTCACAGATGGTACCCCTTGCTTTGAAGGCGGCAACAGCAGAAATGTCTGTATTAATGGCATGTGTAAGGTATTGGGTATGTTTCCTTAATCTACAACTTTTATAAAATCATGACTTTTATTCATTCAGGTAGTCAGATGTTCTAAGCTTGTGCTTTCCTGGCATTTATGTTTTGTCTGGAATTTATACGTGGTCTGTGAGATAAAAACATGAGACTTCTCAGTGCTCATCAAAGTCAGTTTGGGACTGAATAGTTTTTTCTTCCTGCTGCCATCTTCATTTCTTAATTTGTTGATGTGTACTATGATTTTATTTTTGGCACTGACCAGGGTCAAACTGAAGAAGAATCAAATTAAAGGAGGAATTATTAGGATAAGACAGCCCAGGTTACTTCAGTGGCATTAAGTTTGAGAAAAGCTGAAATTAATAATAGTTTGTATAGTGCTTTTCACAGAGAATTTTTGCATTTAATTCTTCATTGATTATCAACATGATCTTCTCAGAGAGATGGCATAAATCAGGCTTCTGATTAATCAACTACATTTTTGTATCAATTATTTAAATCTAATTTGTTAATGCTTTTAAGTGTACGACCATTGAAGAATTCCTTCTCATTGATTACAGTTTATTTTCCAAGGAACTGAGGAACAAGTTCTTGGACCAAGATCCAATACCCAAGCATAGATTTCAGTTTAAAGAGAAGATGTTTTTATCAATTAAAAAAAAACTGTATAGAAATATCTAATGAACTGTTGGTAAAGCACAATTCTAGTGCCAGAGCTCTAGAATATGAACTGAACACCGTCATTTATTAGATGTATGATCCTGTATATCTTTCTAAGATTCTCTTGTCTGTCATAAAATTGGGATATTAAGGTATCTATCTAGTTGGGGTCCAAAAGATTAAATAAGTTCATATAGGTTAAACCCTTAACAGAGGCCCTAGTGTACAATAAACTCTTAATAAATTTTGTTTCCAAAAATATTTATCATAATTTTTTTCAACAGGACAAAATTGCACCCCACTCCCACCCCATGCAAAACTTTTGTGCATAAATGTTCAGCGCCCTATGAAGGTGCACATATTTTCTTGAAGTTGCTTTTTGATTTATTTAAGTGGTAACCAAAACCCAGGAGGCAAAATGATTCCCAGGAACAAGAGAGCTGAAGAAAAACTAAAATCAGACTCTTAATTTGAAAGAGTTCAGACAGAATTCTCTTTTAAACCAACTAATTATCACTGTGGTTACAAAGAGGCAAAAATAATTAATATATTTTAGATTAGATAGCTCTGTTTCCCAGAGAGGGAAGAGGGTCATTATTAAGGTAATTAATCTGCACAGGAGCACCGCAGGATGGAGGAAAAAAAAATAGATATTTCAGGTAAAAATAGCCCCACCTCTGTCTAAAGCAATGGTTCTCTCCTGGCCACACATTAGAATCTCCTGGAGAGCTTTTAAAAATTACTGACCGTCTGGGCTCTATCTCAGACCTATGAATTCAGAATCTCAAAGATTTGGGGCCTGGGCATTGATAACTTAAAATCTCCCGAGGTGATTATCACGTGTGACCAGGACTGAGGACTTTAGCCACAGAGAAATGAATGTGATGCTAAAATTATCTTTTAGACGTAAATGACTTCCATGTATAGAAACAGCATCTTTAGCTTGTGATGGAAAACAGGTGCTTTGAACAAAATATAAGGGGTCTTGGGTGCCCCTCTTGAAGCCAATCAAATTAGCCTAACAAAATAAGCCAGATTCTCTCAGCTTGCCGCCCTCATTCTGGGAGCCAGTTAAGGCCTTTTAAAAGCTGTAAGTGGCCACTTTCTGTCTATACCACACTGAGTTAAGTTTTTAAGCTGAAAAATGATGTGAAATCAAATATACTAAATATTCCAGATACAATTTATCTTCCGGGATCCAGACCATAGGTAATTTCAGTCTCTGTGTATATTTGTTAGTCTTATTTGTTATTCTCCTTATTCATTTACTACAGTTTTTCCCTAAGGGAATTGAACGTGTATTGCCATAAAAGGGTAAGCCTTCAGAAAAAAATGTATGTGGTGTTTGTCTAATCCACTTTCTTTGAGGATAAGAAAATATATTTTCTTATGTTCATGTCTATTTTGCCTACTTTGAAATTATATTATTTTCCAACATTTTGGTATGTTAGAGTTACAGATTATATTGTCAAGGAAATTATCAAGCCCTGATTAGAACTGAATTTGTTCTGGGAGGTAACTCTCTGTCCCCCTGTCCCCAATATTTTTTAACCCGTACTGACCTCTCCTAAGCTTGTTTATCAAAGACATAGATTTAAACTTTGACTTTTCAGGATATCCACCATTTTTAATCACAAGTGTGACATAGAACAAGCTTTTACATTTAAGAGCAGATTCTCCACTCCCATCCTCATCCCCTTCTGGCTCTGAAATATCACTCCCATATCTACTGTCTTAGGCTGCCACTAACCGTCCAGCTCTTTCCTGTTTCCCCTGGTAACCAATTCTTTGATGTCAGGTTTTCTCTGGGTCAGCGCAGCCTTGACTTAATTTCCTTTCCAAGCAGCCCAGATGCCCTGGTTTATCTTAGCTACCTCCTCCCTCTTAGCCTCTTATCCCAGGCCCTGCTTCCGGATCAACCCGCGACAACCCTTTTTTGATCTTATGTTCAGCCTACTTAAAAATTTAAAACTCAAAAAAAATTTTAAAATAAAAATTCAACCTTGTGAATCTGTGCCCTTACAAAGTCAGGGCAGCTGACTCTTAAACTTACCTGGCAATCTGCCTGCTGTTCAAGTAAGCTCCTTCTCCCGTTCCTCCCAGAAACTATTCTGAACCTTTGTTCTTTCTCAAGGCATTTTGGCCATCTCAGTGATGTGATAAACACCCCTAAATTGATTGCTTTGTGGCATACCTCTCTCTAGAATGCCAGACCTGATTTCCTGGCCCTACAGGCCCAACAATTACTGCAATCTTCACATTCCTAAAGTAAAATTGTACCCCATTCTTATTCCAACTTGTTCTCCTATTGTGCTTCTTTTTGGAATGACGCTAAAACCACCTATTTAGATACCTAGATTGTAAACCAGTTAAGTTGTGCTTGGTTCCTCGTTAAGTCTCCTCCTTCATAATTGGTCACTATACCACCATCACCCCACCTCCACCCCTACCATCATCGTCACAATCACCACCTCCATCACCACCCCCACCATTATCATCATCACCACCCCTACCACCACCACCGCTACCTCCGCTATCACTACCTCCATCACCACCATCATCACTTCTCCACTACCACCACAGCCACGTCACCATCACCTCCACCACCACCTCCATAACCACCCTCAACATCACCACCACCACCATTGTGACCGCCCCTGCTAGCCACTCTCACCACCATTACTTCCCCCACCACCATCACTCCTACCACCTCCCCCATCATCATTGTCCCCACCATCATTACCACCATCACCATCGCCACTGCCACCATCACTACTCCTACCATTATCATCACCACAATCATCACTACCACAACCACCATTTCTGTCATTAATGATTATGATGTCCTTTATATATATTATTTTGTTTAACTTGTCTCTTTATTTAAAGACTAAATTCTGATCCAGTACACTCTATGCTCATAATGTCCTGTTGATTTTTCTTCTTACATTTCTTCTAAATTCATCCCTTATTTACTTCTCTTCATTACCAGTACTAGTGCCTGGGTTTCAACCCCATTATTTTTTGCCTAGACAACTATGATCATCTCCAACTTGTCGTCAGTGCAACAAATATATACTATGGGCATAGAGGACATACCCTTCTCAGGCACCGAGGATGTCACAGTGGACACAAGACCCAGTGGCTGCCCTCAAGAAGCTTGAAGTCTTCCAGCCTCCTAGATTCCAGGCCTGCTTTCCCTATGGGGAATTCTCCACTTTGGCCTAAATATCTTTTGAAACATAATTTTCATTGTTATGTCCTGCTCAAATTCCTTAGGTGGTTGTCTACAACATTCTGCATTAAATCTAAGCTCCTTAACATGACACTCACAGCTCATCATTGTCCCTTCTTTTCATAGAATCAGTCCTATCTTTTATCTGCCCCAATCAGGAAGCAGAAAGGTGACATGAGATGTTTGAATATGACTTTGGGAAACTACCTAGCCTCTCTGAACTGGTCTCCCCATCTCAAATGGGCAAAATATACTGTATTAGTTCCCAATATCTACAGTAACAAATTACCACAAACTGGGAGACTTAAAACAAAAGAAATGTATTATCTCATAGTTCTGAAAGCTAGAAGTCTGAAATCAAGTTGTCAGCAGGGCCATGCTCCCTCTGAGGGCTTTAGGGAAGGATGCTTTCTTGCCTCTTTCTCATTTCTGGTGCTTGTAGACAATCATTGGCATTCCTGGATTGTAGCTGCATCACTCCAATTTCTGCCTCCATCTTCACCTGGCCATCTTCCCTCTGTGTCTCTCTGTCTCCAAATCTCTCTCTCCTTATAGGGACACCAGTCTTTGGCTTTAGGGCCACCCTAATTCTGTATGACCTCATCTTAAATTGACTACATCTACAAAGACCCTATCTCTAAATGAGGTCACATTCACAGGTACCAGAGGTTAGGACTTCAACCTATCTTTTTGGGGGGCCTACTTCAATCCACAAGTACTTACTTTGAAAAGCTGTGGTAAGGAAAGCCTTCTGCTTCTGTCCCATTTGTTAAATGGTAGCATCATTAACTGTTCTTTTTGGCTAAGCACAGCTCTGCCCCAGCTGTCTTCACATTTAAAGTTTCATTGGCTAATAATGAACCAGGAATTCTCCCAGTTTCTCTGCCTTTGTCAAGGACTTTAGAAAGAAATGATCACATTCCAGTTGAATTAGATTATGACAACAGTTGGTATTTCAGTTCTTAATCACTTGACAGTTTGCCAAATGAAACAATATTAACTCCTACATGAAAAAGAAAAACTATAAGAATACCTCTTACTTATTCACTCATGGAGGACTGATTACCTGGTGAAAGTCCGGGACCTGATTCCCCTAAATCATACTCCAGGTAGCACACACTCTTCTGCGCAAATTTTTTGAGGGTCAGAAATTGGTGATATTATAGGAAATGAAAGTGATTTTTCTTTTTTCCTGAACACACTACCCAGAGGGGTGGCTGTCTAGCATCCCTACAGTTGCAGCAGAGGAGAGCCATGCTGAAATCATTTTCCACACAGGTAGCAGCAGCAGAGCCACCTCTGATTCTGCTGAGTGTAGAAGACATTAATGTGGGCCCCGTTGCCAGAGCACGTGCATGGAAAGAGGAGAGTGAAATCTGTCTTTTCCCCTGAGAGCCCCTTATGTTTTATATCCAACAAGGATGACTGGTTTATACCTTCACAGACCTTCTGTTATATACTGAATTCAGTTTTTATTGTATTGTGCATAGCTGACAGGAAAACCAACTTGGGTGAGGTCTCTGCAAGAACCCCTTTAACATGCTATGGGACAGCCTACTGGGGACATGGATGTGTCTCCTTCCCTGACCCTTGCCCCTCAGTTATGCAGGCAAATATTGCCCTAGAAATATGACCACCCATTCAGGAAGAAAGACTTGGGCTCCAAGTATTTGTTTTTGTGGATTTCTTTCCTTTAATCTTCACATTTTTTTTTTTTTAAAAAATCTATTCCTCTCTTGGTAGAGATTAAAGAAAATACTTTAAAATTAATATGTCTTAGAGTAAGTTTCTCTGGCTTGTTCCAAATCAGTGAAGGAATGAAGGTCACTGGGAATGTGATTATAAAGGTCAGCGTATTAGAAGATGCCCAAGCTTGACATAAAGAAATCACTTGTGAAGGGTGGCATTTACTGGTAACCACTGAAGGCGCATGTCCGGGGCGTTGCCTTTCTTTCCGTTGTGATTAGAATCATTAAGTTTTGGTTTTTTAAAAAATCTCTTAGCACGTTACTTTTTTTTCCCAACTGGGTCAAGTAGCACTGTCTTTGGATCTAGAAGCAATTAGAAACAGTTAACCTGAGGAATGGAGCTGTTTTCTGTCAGTGGGCATTGTTTAGTTGGTGGAGGGTGTATTTAAAGACTCAAACCCTTTTTCCTTTCAGTAAATTTGAGGTGGCTTTGAAGATAGAAAGAAAATGGTCTTTGAAGATCAAAAAGAAAAAAAAAGTCTACCAGGACATAATTCTTCTTCCCAAATAGGAAAGAAAATTATGATTAAAGGAATGTAGTATAATTTTCCCTCATAGTAATGGAAGAAAGCAAGCAACAGAGAAGGTCAGATGTGTTTCATGACTTTCAATCTAAGTGTCGTGATTCTTTGGTACCTGATGCTCCAGGACACCCCAAGTTTCACGGCTCCCCTTTTCCAGGCTGGGAGTTCATCTGAAAGCGACTTACTGCTCTACCAACTTCGAATCTAAGACGTTGTCATAGTTAGATTGTTGAAACTGTGTTCAACGCTACCTCTGATTTGAGAAATCAGAAACCTCGCTGTTTGTGTCATTTTCCCCCTTGAGCGAGTATTTCTTTTACCATTCGCGGATGGTTTGCTTATTCCCCTCGCTGCCACCAGGAGCAAGCATTTGTTCTTGTACCGTTGTACCTCCCCGTCCCCCTAGTCTTCTAAAGAACAAAGTAGGAAAGGAAATGTCACAGGTCAAGGCAGGAGTGGCGTCTCCTGGGTGGTCTTTCATCTTCACATCTCTTCCCCGCAGATGGTCGGCTGTGACTACGAGATCGATTCCAATGCCACGGAGGACCGCTGTGGAGTGTGCCTTGGAGATGGCTCTGCCTGCCAGACCGTGAGAAAAATGTTTAAACAGAAAGAAGGATCTGGTAATTAACAAACAAATAAATAATCAAAGTGGCAAGGGACTGAGAATGGGGACAAGATACATGGTTGATTGATTCCTAATTTTGTTTTTTTTAAAACAGCTTGTGACTTTCAAAGTATTCAAAATGGAATATCAGCCTCACTACAAAGGGGTAGGGGGTTCTTGGCAGTTTTAGGAAACTGCACAGACTGAGCAAACACGGGAGGCATCACACTAACACAGAGATCTGCGATGGCCTCGTGGCTGCACACAGGAACAGGTACAGGAGTGTGATGCCTGGGCACAGGCATTACAAGAGGATCCAGGGCTAGAAGCCAATGATGTTAGAACAAACCAAGAACTAGAGGGGAGAGGAGATCAAAAGCTGGTTTATAAGAGATCAAAAGCTGGTTGAGAAGTCTGCAGATACAAGGGCAGTTTCTAAGTGAGGGCAGAGAAGCCAGTGACGGGTTTAAAGTATTGGGGTGCATCTTCAGGGCCAAAAGAGAGGTGAGACAAGCTTGCTTCAGCTTTCTTTTATTCCCAGTTGCTCCCTGTAACAGGGTCCCACCCAGTGGTTCCCTGTGACTATCCAGGCAGCTCCTCTGTCTGGCATTCCCCACTTTACCCACACTCTACTGTTCTTTCCCCATGGTTACCCTTCATGAAGTTTCTTCTCTGGGCAGCTTTGAGCTACTCATGATCCTCAGGGAGTAGAGAGTCTATCCTTGCCCCAAATCGGTTATGATCTCATGCAGATTTGTCTTCAGTTCAAACAGTTCTCATGGTCTCTTGGCACTGGCAATGATTTGTAGCTGGTGGGGTCTTGGGAGAAAGGCCAAGATAGGCCTGGGAACAATGAAGACGACTACAAGTACCTTGGTTTGAGCTTCCCTGGATAGATCCTGAGACGAAAATTCAGCTATGAATACTAATAATTTATTTGGGGGTTAGGGGATCCTGAGAAGCACTAGTAGAACATTGGGGAAGTGAAACAGGGAAAGGAAGGTAACCAAGAAAGGGTGTTTCATTAAACCAGTGACCATGACATAGGAGCCAGCACAGAACTTGCACATCCTAATTTTCCCACCCAAGGGGTGAAGGAATTGAGATGATATACATCACCTCCCACCAGGCATGGGTTGAGGCGACTCCAGGGACGTCAGGCTGTTAATTCTCTGGATTCCACAGAAATGCAGATGGCTAGGAGTATGGAGCCCCACGTGTGTGTGTGGCGGGAGTCGGGGCGGGGGGGCTATGTCTACTGCATAGGGGTGACGCCCAGGACAGGAAGTGATAGCCATCTTCAGAGACAGCGGAGCCACCTTCAGATATTTGTCCTGGGTACAGCAAAGCTATGCCTCTCTCCTAGACATGCTTACTACTCAAGATGAAGTTACCAAGTAGGAACCAACGAGTATCAGTTGTGTTCTTCAGTTGATTATGTGACCTATTATTCCCTAGTAAACATAACTGTGAATAATCTAAATTTGTTTAATTTCCATCTTCATTTTTTCATCTTTGACTATGAAATTCCTAAGGTTAAATTGTGAAATGTAATGCTTGTCCTACCCTTTAGAATTATCATTGGAAAATTGTATATCATGTCCTTGATTGATAGCTTTACTGTGGATGAAAAATATCCTTCGAATTACTTATTAGGGATGTGAGTGATAACCCAGTGTGTCTTAAGCTTATGATTAAGCATCCTATGATAGCTTACGTTTCTTCGATCTTTACAAAGGTATTTTGTATATATTTCCATTATTTAGATGTGGCTTTATTTACTTGACTTATAAAAAAGTCACACTTAAAAATCATATTTCTGCATTCAACCTGTTTTATTTCTTTATCTGTGGGTGTTTCTGTCTTTGGCCTTTGATAGACTGTGCCAGACTGGCTTTTCTCTTTGGAAAGCCAGAATTGTCATCCCCAGTCTCCTCCACTTAACCTTTTAATCCCTTAGGAAATCAGACTTTAGTGTTGGGTTCTTTTCTCAGTCCTGATCTCTTGGGGATGAGAAAAAGAGATCACAACTGTGTCTTGAGCCTCCCTCCCACCCCTACATCTGCCTTGGGAATCTCAATACCTCTGGCCACATGCCCACCACTGAGCATTTGACATTTCCCTGTGCCTTTGTGTTTTCTCCCAGTCACTTCCCAGAGGGCTTCAGTTGGCTTATGGCACTCAGGGAGCTGTGTTTGCTTTAGACTGTTCATTCCCTGACAGGTTTCTCAAAGCTCCCAGGCACTGGCTCCTCTAGCACCCTGGAGAAACCCTCTGAGTGCTCACAATGGTCTGTGTTTCCTACACCCACGGGGCACTTTCCAGATCCCACCTCACTTTGTGTTCAATAAAGCCAGATACACCGTGAAGACCCTGGCTACACAAATGTGGCCAAGTGCTGTGAAAATTGTGAAATGGAGTTAGATCGGATGGGGCTAGTCAATTAATATAAGGGCCAAGGTCAAAAGAGGGAACTTCCTCTCCTGTAAGATGCCCAAAATATATAGTTCTCTATACTTATTTACGTGCTGTCCTGTATTGCTGCCTTATTTCACCTTACATTTCATTCTTTTTCTCTAATGCAATTATAAACTGAGGGTCGAAATTGTCTTGTAGGCTTTGTCTCCACTCTCCCCAACTCAAAATCACCAGACATAACCTGTATATATAGTAGGTATTCAATAAGTGCTCCTATAAATTTAAGTGAAAAAAGTTTTCCCTAAGATTGAGTCTGTGTTCCTTTGATAATAAAACATACCAAATCATTAACCATTCTATAGTTATGCTGAGGGAATAACTGAATCAGGCACTTTTTGCCTCATGTCCTGCCTGTGGTTGAGCTGTGTTGTTGTAACTCCCTTCTCTCTCAGCACACATCCCAAAGCATTCTTTTCTCTCATCTCTCCACCCAGAACTGTGGTTTCTGTGGTGGGTGGCAGCAGTTGTCCCAGGCAATCCATGTACTAACACCATCTCCCTGCTCAAGAGAGCACCTGTTTGCCCTCAGGGGCCCATAGCTTGAGGTGGCTCCATACAGAGGATCATTCCCAGATGTCTTGCAGCGAGCTGCGAGCTATGTGGAGGGATGTGATTGTTGAGAGATGGCTTTGTTTTTCCAGCACTTCTGCATCAAATTCCCACCGCCTTCTATCTTTGTTCATAACCTTTACCATGGAAGAACCCAGTGTTTCCTTTCCAAGAGAAGTAAGCAACCAGTGGGCAACACCAGAAAACAACGCACTGGGGAAACAGGTGTAGATGAGCACTCATAGCAGAATAATCCCCGTGACTAGGAAATAATGGAAATGAATGTGTGGTCAGCTGAGGCTGAACTTGTGTATCCAGTTTCTGGGCAAATTATTCCCACTGGATGGATCAGGGTTTGATGTCCAGGATCCCATAACTCCAGTGTCAGAGGGAGATGGAGCAGTCAAGGCACTTTCAGATGACAAAAACAATGGTCTTACTTGTCAGGCCACAAAACCTAGTATATATCCAGTGTGAAATGACCAGAATGATCAAGATCATAAAACTGTGTTTTGTATGAAGAAGATCAAGGAACAAAGAATGATTAGCTTAGAGAAAAGCAAAATTATTGAATCTTAGAGCCAAGAGAGACCTCAAACTTCATCACTCAATCACCTTTCTTGTGCAGATGAGATTGGAAAAAGTTAAATGAGGTGATGAAAGTCATAGAACTAATCTGTAGTAATGCAGAGACTAGAACACTGATCTTCTGATCCCCCTGCTCCAGGAATCCTGTCAGTGACATCCCCAGAATCCGTGCTGTTTCCATCCTACGAGGTGATGGTTCTTGAGGGCATAAATAAGATGAATGAACGAAGTGCTTAGCACGGAGCCTGGCAAACACTGGCAACCGCTGAGTGTTCATTCCTTTTGCCACCAATGTGCCTCCTGCCATAACAGCCATTAAGCAAGGATAAGACTGTGGCTAGAGTTATCATTTTGGTATGTCTATATATGCTTTGTCAGAAGGCTGGATTAGAACACATGAGAATAAATTATAAATTCATATTTTAACAAACCATAAAAGAAAAAATGAGAAAAAAAACCCTTTCTCATGAATAGAATTGTCCAACAGTATAAAAGGCTGTACTCAGAGCTGAGTGTCTCATCACAGGCTGTATTCAAGAGAGCCAGGTGGCAATCAACCCGAATTTCCCTCCAGGATTTTCTTAATGAATAGAAGCTAGGATAAAATTACTTCTAAGAGTCTGTCTTTCACCTGCTGGAAAGGGGGAAGAGTAAAATACATAATGTGAGTTTTAGGAAGACTAATCTGATAGCAGCAACAAATGGGGGAGCAGAAATTCTAGTAGGAAGCTAGCTAGGAGCTTTAGGATTTTGAACCATCAATGTAAAATCACAGAAAAATAAATGCTGGATCAACCATAAAAGCTTCAGAGTCCAATCTGCATTTATTTCACCTCTCCTCACAAAACTGTTCACACGCTGAGTCATGAAGCTCCTGAGAATTCTGATCTTGGCCAAGCTCTATTAAATTCTCCATAATTAGTGTTTCTGCCAGTCCCAGTGGCCACCCAGCAAGGGCACTAAATGACGGAGATGCCTGGAGGAGGGTGAGCAGTGGGCCAGAAACAGATCGTCTTCAGCTGAGAAGCTAGTGTCTCTTTCATCGTTGTGTCTTCTCCCCTTAGGTTATGTTGACATCGCGCTCATTCCAAAAGGAGCAAGGGACATAAGGGTGATGGAAGTTGAGGGAGCTGGAAACTTCCTGGCTATCAGGAGTGAAGACCCTGAGAAATACTACCTTAATGGAGGATTTATTATCCAGTGGAATGGGAACTATAAGCTGGCAGGGACTGTCTTTCAGTATGACAGGAAAGGAGAGCTGGAGAAACTGATGGCCGCAGGTCCTACCAATGAGTCGGTGTGGATCCAGGTAAGCGAAGGGAAAGAAACTGCTGGTATGTGCGCTAGCTAGGATCTTTCTCCTTTCTCTTCCAAGGTATTTACTAGGGTATGTTGAGTAAGAATCTTTAAAATTTCTTTTAGCAAGGAAACAGGGAGGGAAGCAAAAGATCAGTTTGTGCTGTTAATCCTTTATTGCTGAAACCACCGTAACAAAATGCCAGGGACTCTAAAACCACCCATCAGCTTCCAGGCTGATGTATTTGAGAGTGATTGTTCCTCAAGGATATTGTCAGTGTGAACCAGTTTCTAAACTTTCCAGCAGCTACTTGTAACTGACTGTTAACTGATGAACTAACGTGTTATCATACGTTGTCCTCAGGCAAAGGGTTTGACTTTGTGAACCCGTTGGCGGAAGCATGGATGAGAATGCAGCATGTGCTCTTCAAAGGCAGCAGGGACTTGTCTCTCATATTAGACACAGAACTGTAGGAAAGGAGTAGAATGATTCTACCAGCAGAGGCAAGGCATTTTGGGGGTGACAGATGGCCTAAGAGAGTCACATGTGAAAGTTAAAGGGAGGTCATTTCCAAGCCAGAGATCAGAGCACTCACAGAAGCTGGAGACCAAGCTGGCAGCTATGCTCCATGAATGTCAGGAGACCTCACATCTGACCTGGCCACAGGGGCAAGATTTTACATATGGGAGCCCCCAGGCCCAGAGAGCAACTGATCCACTGCCTCTAAATTTGAGATGAATCCATTTTAAATGTGTAGTAAGTAGATTGTCTGCAGGAGAGGAAAGTGAGGGGAAGGTCCCAGGAGTGACCCACCTTAGCTAAAACCCTTGATCATTTTTTTCCCAGAAATACAATGTGTTAAAGGAACTAACAGCCCGAGAGCTAGGGAAGGGCATGAGACAACACCACACATAATAAAAATTAACCTCCATTGAGTGCTGACTTCATATCAGGCATTGTTCTCATCACTTTATGTGTATTTACTCGTTTCACTCTCACAATAATTCTAGCAGTAGGTACTATCATTATCCTCACTTTGTATATTGGCAAAGGACGGCACTTACCTATAGTCACAAAGTTAGTAAGTATATAAGGTGGCAAGCTGACCTACCTGCTTATTGTTGGAAAGGACACTCTTGATCGTTCCCTCAGAGCGGTCCCCATATGATTAGCCCTCCGTTTCCATAAACTGAAATTCCCATGGGAATCCAGCCAAGAAATAATAGAATGGAGAATATAGACATACAGATACAGAAGTGGAGATAGATATACAGGTACAAATATAGGTGTAGATATAGAGAAGTAGACACAGACATAGATCTGTTTAATGGCATTTATTCCAGTGCATGCTCCCATAACTACTTTTAGATGATGGACATTGTGTGATGTTTTTGCATGACTGTGGTTTACGGTATAAAGTACGACAGAGTTTTACGTGACCTCTCTCTTGCCTTTCAGCTCCTGTTCCAGGTGACTAACCCTGGCATCAAGTATGAGTACACAATCCGGAAAGATGGTCTTGACAATGACGTGGAGCACCTGATGTACTTCTGGCAGTATGGCCGCTGGACAGAATGCAGTGTGACCTGTGGGACAGGTGAGAAACAGCTGCTCTCACTAGGAATGCACGTCAGGTTCCGCACGGGCCACAGGGCCGATCTGAGCCAGTGGTTTGTACTCAGTGCCCGTGGGTCTGCGGAGTTCCACGGAAATGGAGAGATGGCCCTGGGGCCTCTGTGGACAGTGAATGCACAGGGACATGGTTTAAAGGGAGAAGCAGTTTTTCTTTTGTGAGCTTTATGTACCTGCCCTCATGAAAGATTTTGTTTGAAGAAAGGATTACATGTCAAACAAAAAGGCTCAAAAAACACTTCTCTCATTGAAGACTGGGGGCTACAAAAGTGGAAAGACCTGCCCAGATACATACTGTAAGTCATGGTCAAACCCGAACCACAACCACCTCTTCTGATTCCTAGCCCAGGGTTCTTTCTCCATCTCCAATTTATCAATTTTGTATATCTACTGGGAGAGTTTAGGCTTATTGCACGGAATCAAGCATTGGAAAGATGCACTCGCTGCCAAGTTATCAGTCAGGATGGAATAGGCTTTGCTACCATAACAAAGAAATGGAAATCCTAGTAATTCAACACAATGAAAGTTGATTTTTAACCCGTCATTGTGTGTCTGAAGGAGGTTGGAAGGCCCTGCTTCGTCTTCTAGCTAAGACTTCTGAATCGCATTGCTTCCAACTTGCCCCGTAAGGAAAGAGAGATGAAAGAGGCAGACTGGCTCTGTTGACAGCTTTGGCCTGGAAGTGACAAATCACTTCCGCGTCCATCTCACTGGATAACCTCAGTCACATGAGCACAGTCTAACTGCAAAGGGAGGCTGGGAAATATGGAGGCGTGTGTGGACGTTTGGGACGCACAGGCTCCCTCTGCCGCAGGCGAAATGAATTTTCCCAAGGCCGATGAAGGGAGAGGTTAGGACCTGTTGGGTACTGGGGCTCTGTCACTTATTTAAGGGGATTTAATAATGGCACCACATGTGAAAGCCTCTGCCTCTGTTTCTCCTTTTGGATCAAGTCAAAGTCTGTCATGGAACTTTTTGCTTCTTGCCTGTAACTACTGCCTATAAAACTAGGGCAGCTACAGGGTGAAGTGCCAGAACTGGTGATGTAGCAAAGGGAGGAACAGTGAAGGAGTGAAAGAGCTAGAAGACCACGGTCTGCTCTTCCAGGGGCTTCCTCCTCACACACCTGTCTCTCTCTGCACCGCCTATTCACTGGCTTCCTCACCCCCAGCAGGTAGCTGTGCAAAGAGATCTGGAAGTTGCATCATGCACTGTCAAACTTACAATTTTTGTATTATTAACTTCTTTCTTTCCTCACTTTGGCACAGAAAGCCAAGGTTAGCTTCTAGAATTTATGAGAATAAAATGTTCATTTTAAAACGTGCGATTTTGAGACGCTAAACCTCTGGAAATTTCTCTAGGTGGAAGGTGCAGTCTGTGGCAGCAGCCATAATTGGTGTTGGCGGGCGAGCCAGTCCTGCCATTCCCAGGACTGCCTCTAGCATTTCCAAGCATACTGTCCACCATTGCTTGCGGGGGACTAGACTTACAATTAAGCAAAGGCAATTTAGGCAGAAAATAAGTGGGTGAACAAACTTTCCCTAAGGAGCAGTGGAAGGAAAATGAAGTCACCGTGACTGTAGTTACAAATACTTTGACAATTTGTCATCTTCTGTGTTCTCATCTTTCAGTGAAATGTGAATTTAAGCTATAAGCTTCAATCATTTGTCCCAGGACACCATGGAGTGAAACTGAACCAGCACTGACTGGCAGGGACTCCCAGAAACAGGAGAACATCCTCCACTCTTTTCTATTGCAAAATAGGATGAGCTCTGTGCATTACACGCACTATATTTCAGAGCATCAGGAATCGAGAGATAAGTGGCTGATTTGTGCAGTGATCATAAAGACACATCTGAAGTTAGCTAGGAAATCAAACACTCTTACCAGATAGGAATCAGACATTTCATTTTGTTATAGCCTGAGCCTTCAGCAGCACCTCTACCTGGGTAAATGTCATTCTGATTATTAAGCCTTAATGGGAATGATCAAGGTGCCCACATGCTCACCTGAACTTCAGCTGCACTGCCTATTTGAGTGATGCAGACTTTTCTTGCTCTGGCAAAGGAAGATAGCATATCTACTGAAATACTCTCAAACATAGAGGATGAAATTGCTAATATTGACACAGGACACACATTGCTCAATATAAAGATGAAAGACTGCCTAAAACACTGAATCATTCAGTGACGGATTTTTATTTTCTTTAAGATGAAACTTTCTATATTGTAAAAATAAGTTAAACACATTACTAAAAAATGAAAAATAAAGTCACCACCCTAACACATGTATTTTTGCTGCTTCACTTTTTTTCCTTTGAATGTTTTTTCCTTCCATCTAATCATAGATGTATACAGTTGTTTGCATATGGAGGTATTGATGTACACATACACACATATGTCTTCATTTATCATAACAGGGATAGTTTTTCATGTGTTATGCAGTCTTTGTAACTATAATTTTTAAGGAGGCATTTTATTCTCTGGAAAGACAACATTTCCTTAGCCGATTCCTTATTGCCATTCTTCTGATGAGTGTCTTTGGGTCCGTGTAAAAAAATGATATCCTTAGTTTTAATTTATATGTGGAATTTCCAGGTTCGAAGAATATAAATATTATGATAATGTTAAGGAACTTATTACCAAATTGATTTCCATAATAAAAGGGTTACAAATAGGTAGTAACATTTTATTTTTTAAATTGTTGTATTATTTTAGTTTTATGCTTTTTTACTGGGAAACATTTTAAACATACCAGCAAAACAAAGAATGTAGTAACAAATTCTGAACCCAACTCCACTTCCTTTGCTTTTCCAAAACACAAAGTTAACTAGGGTCGGTGAAACCAGTGTTTATTACTCTCATGTTTATTGTTAAGTATGTTTATTATACATGTGTGTAGACATATTATATAGCATTGTTTGTCAGGCATTTAAGCTTTCTGTAAATAGTATCATAGTCAATGTATCATTCTTATCTTCTTTTATTCAACATTAGACTTTTGAGTTAAATCCACACTGATCAAAGGAGCTCTAGTACATTCATTGTAAGGGTTGCATACTATTCCATTGTATGAATGTATCACAATTTATTTATAGATTCTACTATTTTGTATTAAATGTATTTCTACAATGGCACCGGGTACTGTTTCCATGGAAGATAATTTTTCCATGGACCGGGATGCTAGGGGGCAGGGGTGGTTTGGGGGAATGATTCAAGTTCATTACATTTATTGTGCACTTTATTTCTATTATTATTCCATTATAATATGTAACAAAATAATTATACAACTTGCCATAGGTTGGTGACCCCCGCTGTAATGAACACCTTGTAATTATTGCCATATTACCTCAATATTTGAACTTCTTTAATATGTATACTTAGAAGTAAAATTCCTGGACCATACAGTCTGTGCATATTATAGGAGTAAATCAGTAAACTCATAGAGGCGCCATGGAATATTTGTAATTTTCCAGGCAAACAGAGAAATTTTAAAGGCAAACAGCTATACTTAACATCTCTTGGACATCATGTGAACTACTATCTCAAGGTAGTTCAAGATTAGGTCACATAATATTCCTTTCAATGACATCCTCTCTTTATGAAACTGCTTTTTCAGTGGTTGCTGTGATTAAAAAATCAAGTACCACCTGAAAATCTATGCGGAACAGGAAATATGGTATCCAGTGTCATTCCAAGATTTGAAAAGTTGTACAATAGCCAATAGATGCACACATCTCATTAGTATTAATAAATTAATTTAAAATGAAACAAATATTATTTTGTCTTTCAATTTATATGTATTATTTTTTCAGATGACTACTGAGTTGTTAGGCCATAAATACTTATTAAGTTGGGATCTAACTATTTAATGAATGGAGCTGTTAAATGTTTTATGTGGCCTGAAGGCACCATGAAAAAATTACTGAGACGCTAAGAGCACTATGAACTGAGAAAGTTAGAAGCCTCTGTTCTAGTGTTTGGCTTGTCTTTTAAACTTTGTTTATGTTTTCTTATTTACATGAAGCAGAACTCATATTAAGCAGAAATGTTAGATTTTGATATAATCAGTTTTATCAATTTTCCCTTTATTGTTTGTGCTCTTAGTATCTTAAATAAAACTACTTTTCTATCTCAAAGTCATAAAGATAGGATCCTATATTTTCTTCTAAAAGTTTTAAAATTTTGAATCTCACATAAGGAGTTTAACCCACCTAAATTTACTTTTATGTGTGGTATAAAGTAGACATCTAATTTCCTTATGAGTGAGATCAATTATTCCAACCACATTTATAGAATAGGATATCCCCTCCTCATGGGCATTTTTTTAAAGCTGTTGTAATTTTGACATCCGCTTATTTTTTAAAAAAATGCTGAAAATGTGATAAAACCAGTATGGATGGCTATAATCGAACTTGACAATATCTACATGAAGGAAATGCTGAAAACACTATACGGTATTTAGAAATAAATGCTCTCATCCCACTCCATTTACATACTTAGATGAAATGTGTGCACATCCTAGTAGCTGTTTCTAGCTTGGCTGCTTTTTGACTGGATTTCCTTGAGCAGGTTCCAGGCCCGTCACCACAGCCAGGGTTTGTTAATGGTCACCACTGGTCGTACATTAAATAGTAGATCATGGCTAAGCTCATAACTCACCTGCCTTTCTGACTGATCACTGCGGTGCTCTCTGTGGCCACTTATCATTCAGGCTCCTTTGGGAGAGTGCTCTTTTTTGTCTGTACCTTCGAGTAGAATTGGTTTGGTTTCTACCTCTTCCTGGAGTTACATGTGAAAAGACAGTTCAATGTGGCTTCTATGGAGAGGCCGTGTGATGCTATGCCTATGCAGCTAACACCAAACTCACTGTGTCCTTTCTGCAGGAACTCGAGGTATGATATGTGATGATTCTCTCTTCTTCTCCTTTTCCCACTCAGTTTTATGCACCTCTGAAAAAGGACCCAACTTGTAGGGATTGTAGTCATTAAAATCTTTTTATTAGCTTGATTTTTTAAGCATAGAATTCCATTTTTAAAATGGTGTGAGTTCTCTCTGCATCTGGCTCTGATTATTTGCTGACTTGTAATTCTATCGCCTTTGCCAGATTCAAAACTCCAGGATGACAGGTTCTGTACTTGATGCTTTTTGTGTCTTTCCTCCTCCCCCCGTGTGGCCTGGAGCTATTTACTGGTTTATTATAAAGAATATTACAAAGGATACAGATAAAGAGATGCATAGGGCAAAGCATGTGAGAAGAAGATGGAGCTTCCACGCCCTCTCGGGGCGCTCTACCTTCCAGGAACCTCTATGTTTGGCCATCTGCATTCAACGTATGGATTATATATGTGAGGACTGATACCTTTAAAACAATGAGTTTTTCTATGTATGAAAAAAATATATCTCTCTTTTCAGGTCTTTGAGGTTCTTTAAGATTTATTACTTTTTCCTTAGAAAGGTATCGGAATGCTGTTGATTTTTGTGTTTTAATTATGTATCAAGTAACAGTGGCGAACTCTACTATTAACTCTCAATTTGTCTGTAAAATTTCTTCCATTTTTGTAGTGTTTAATAATAAGGAAAGTTTTATCTCGTTTCCAATCTTTTTACTTTTGGATTCATTGCATTGACTTGGGCCGTTAATAGAGTGCTGAATGGAATAATTTCAACAGACAATAAGGGCCATCCAAGCCTTTCTCCTGACTTTGATAAAAATGCTTCAGATGATCTTTATCAGGGAAAATAAGTTCCCTTCTATTTCTAGCTTATTATATCTTTCATTATGAATGAATGTTGATCTGTCCCAATATTTTTCTGCATCTGCTGAGATAATCACATGTTTTTTCTCCATTAATATGCTAATTGGTTATTCCATGAATAGATTTTCTGTTACTGAGCTATAGTGGCATTCTTCAGATAAAGTTTACTGAATATGATATAAACTCATACATATATTGTATACGCTCTTGAGTTCTGTTTGGTATATTTTATTTAGAACTTTTGCATCTGCATTCATGAATGAGATTTGTCTTTATTATTCCCTTCCTGTACATTCCTTTGTCCTGTTTGCTATTGAAATTATAAATAAGTTGGATTACTTTCCTTCTTTTTCTTTCTTTGCAACTTTATAGAATAAAAATAACAATAATTCATGTCTGTTGCTGTCCTAGCTTACAAGAAGTTTTCCCTCTGGTCCTAGTCAGTCCCACTGTGGTTAAGTGAGGGAGATTCTTCTCTTCATGTCCTGTCCTCACAAAGGACTCTCATATACATTAAAAGTCAACTCACCTGCAGGTCAAATGGTTAGAAAGGGAATGGGGCAGTTGATGCATGAGGATTGTTCATTCTCAGAGTTTTCTCATGCTTCTTCTTGATCATAAGGGTCAAAAATACTCCTCATTTTCTCATTTATTCATATTATTCTTTTTTCCTATTGAGTGGCCACCATCTTCCCTTAAAGTTGAATTCAGGTAAGTGTCTCCTTCAATTGTATAAAATCTTCCCTGGCCCCATGATTCTCTTCCTCACTCTTAAGTAACAGACAGTCCTATTAGTATGTCACAGTAGCTAAGATTGTGGACTCCGGAACCAGCCTGCTAAGATTCAAATCCCAGCTTAACAAGTTACCTGCTGTGTAACCTTGTGTAATTTCTCTGTGCTTCAGTTTCCTTGTTTATAAATGTGAGGAATTATAACATAATGCCTACTTTGTGTGGCTGGTGTGAGAATTAAATGAGTTAATATGTACAAATATAATTGCCAAAAAGCAATTCCAGAAAATTCTTAGTAATTATCTATTTAAATATTACTTTTTCACTATTCATTTTATTCTATTTTCTGTAACTTCTATTATACAAATGTTGAAACTTTTCAATCTACCCTGTACACATCTTAATTGCTTTTTTATAATTTTCAAATTTTTTTCTTTTGAATTGAATTCTGCATTCTTCGATACTGTATTCTACTTCACTAACTCTCTCTTCAGCTGTATCTTGTCTATTATTTATCCTCACCACTGCCATTTTTTATTTCAATGACCTTATATGTTTCCCAAGTTTTTATTTCTTCTTTTTCATATCCATTTGTTCCTGTTTCTTTTTTCATATTCTTCCTAACTTATTGTGATTTATTAATGGAAATTTTATCTTCATTTATTTATTTGGACAGCCTCCATAATTATTTCTGTGTGGGAAAAATGCTAGTGGTAAGAAGAGATAGAAGGTCTTTGCAGTAGTCAAAGAATAACAGTGGCTTAACTAAAATTGAAGTGGCACAGATGGAAAAATTGTAGAAATGCGGAGCTATTTAGAAGGTAGACTAGACCAAAGTTAGTGGTTGATTCAGTTTATCTGTTGATAGAGAGTGATTTGAACACGAGGCAAGATTGAAAGGTAACACCCCGTGTTCACCCTTGGGTAAGTAACTAAATGGTGATATTATTCACTTAGATAGGGAAAATATGACAAGAAACATATATGAAGAAGAGTTTATGATTATTTATGTTCAATTAAAGTGCCCATGAAATTTCCAGGTGAAAATAGTAAAGGCAGTAACATCCTTATTTTAAAGTTTTTGTCAGATTGCCTTACCAAATTTATTTCACCCAGAGTGGATTCCTGTTCTAATTATTTTGTTACTTTTCTAACTATTACATTTATTTACATATTTTGGAATTATAATTTACAGGCTTGATTGCAGTGTGATTTCCTTTTAATTTCTTTTTCTTTTCTCTCTCCTACCCTTATTCTCCCATCTTCTCCCTGTGTGTACCTCCTCATTGTTTCTAATCATTGTCATGATTCCTTAGAATTACTGTCTCATAGTGACATTAAAGTTATGCTAGATACAGTCATGGAGCCAGCACATAGCTTGGGGTGAGCTCCTGATTGAGAGACTGAGTCTTTGTCTTGCCTCCTTGTTATGCCTAAAACTCATCAAGAGTGAATGTGCTAAGCAGTTTTCCATGAGATTGGTCTCATCCGCATTTCATGTAGAGCACCTTCAGTCCTCTAACTCCACTGGAGCTGAGCTCATGGCCACCACTAACTGCTTCTACCCAGAGCCTGACAGAGCCTTCATTAAGTTATACTCACTGTTTTGCAGGTTTCCAATGATTAAACTTTGTTTTCCCTTCATGGATTATAGATTTTAAATTACAGGAGATACTTCAGAGGTCAGCTAGCTCAGCTTCCTGCTCCCAAATAGCCTGAATATCACTGTTTTTACTGTCCCACGGAGTAAGCCAAATGATGTGTAGAAGAGACAGTGGTACTTGAACCCAGGACTCTTGTATTGATTTGTTTGTTTTATTTATTTAACCATAAATTGATAAGAAATGAAATTATAAGTTAAATTTTACCAAATGAGCACACACACATCAGACTTGAAAAGAAGCACCTGGCCAGGTATTGCTTCCTGTGACACCAGAGAAGGCCACCTAGTGGGTTGGGGCGCCGTCATTGGAAGATTTGGGCTTAGCTTGTGATCCGTCATATACAGGAGAACGCAAGGGCTGGGAGGACAGGAACATTAATGTCCATGGAGAAACTCTGACATGTCATTATCAATTTTCCCGTTTGCGCTCGATGATATCTGCCTGACCAACCTATCCATTCATCTCATTTCTGGTCCTGCCGATCGACCCATACAATGTGATTAACTCTCTGAAGGAGGCTTTATGTAAGGTTTTGTGCCCTTCTAGAGACAAGAGTACTGAGCACACTTATCTTTGCTGTTCATGTATAAAACAGCTACAAGCCTTTTGGGAATGTTTCCAACCTGTTTGAATCATCCGACCATTTCTTTTTATATTTCAACATCAAGAATTTGCCAAACTAGTCAAGCTTTAGTGAAACTTCTAAGTGGTTAAAGTTTTTCTTTTCCCCACTCTACAATGGCAGATACATGTCGGCTTCTCTGGCGTCAACCATTCTGGTCTCTATCCCACTGATGTTGTCTGTTAGTTAAGAAAGGCTGAGTGGTTGAAAGTTTACCTGTCTCTTCAAAAAAGAGAATGTTCTCAAAAAAATATTGTTGGTTCACTTCAAAATATCTGCTTACTATTTTGCAACTGCCTCTGGCCATTTTTTAAGTGACGAGATGCCACGTGGCATCTGGGTGTGTAAACTTGCCTGAAGGATCCGGCTGGAGTAAGTCTCTGCCGAGGCAGTGTGAGGCGATGGGTGGCTGGACAGCTGGCTCCAGGTCAGTCCTGCCAGCTGTGCAGCTGTGGGAAGCCCCTGGGTGTTCTCAGCAGTCCAGTAAAAGTGACCGGTTCATTGGCCTGCTCAGGGCCTTTCCCGTCCTGGAATCCGTATGCCAGTGAGCCCACTCAAGGCCCGCATGTCCTGAGAGCTCAGGGAGGCAGCCTCGGTACAAGCAATCCTGATGGCTCTGTCCCGCAGGGGTCTCCGTCTTCATTGTCCCCACCCGGTGTTCCACATGTAGCACTGAAGCACTGGCCCTTTCAGAGAGATGCTGACTCACTTCCTCACTGCCCTGTCACCTCTCAATCCGTGACCTTCTAGCCACTCCTCTAAGGTTTCTTGCTGTGATGTCCTAGTGAGCAAAGCCAGTGGTTCTTTCCCTTTCTCAACCTATGCAACTTCACTGTGCCTCAGTTTCTTCATCTGTCAGATAATGATAGTGATAGTGTTGACCTCATTGGGTGGTTGTGAGGTTTTGGTTAATTATACATCATAATAAATAATGGGTAGTACATTACTTATTTAGACACACACACAGAGCTTAGAACGGGGCCTGGGACAAGGCTTTGTTTGCCTGTAGACCTTGCCACCCTCTGCATGCATACCTTACTTACATTATCTACCTGGTTTCTGAAGGCATTATGATGATCAATCTTTGTATATCAAAACACTATATTTTAAAAAAACATAACATCTCTAACTTCACAATATTATTTTTAATTTTATTTCTGTCTTTCAGAGTTTACCAACTTCAACTAACATAAAGGTCTCTATCTCCCTTATTCTTTGATTAAGGTAATAATATAGCATTGCCTGGTAACAGCTGCTGATGATATCTACTTTCATTATTTAGACCTCACTTTGTTTCCTATTGGCATGTGTGTGTTAGTCTTGTCTCCACAGCTGGATTGTAATCTGTGGAATAGATGATATGATCTACCTATAAGACCTGCAGTCCTTCCTAAGCAAGGTCTCCTCCACCTGTTGCCAGCTGCAGCATGAGGGTGAACAGCAAGAGGTCCTTAATCTTCATCCCTACTTTAAAAACCAAATAACTTTTGAACAACTTTCCTATCAACATGATTGCTTGACATGATCAGGGCCTCACCTGACCATGAACATGTGGGTTCAGGATCCAACATGTGTGAATCTTTCTGTCCGATCCCCAGGTATCCGCCGCCAGACTGCCCATTGCATAAAGAAGGGTCGTGGAATAGTGAAAGCTACGTTCTGTGACCCAGAAACACAGCCCAATGGGAGACAGAAGAAGTGCTATGAAAAGGCCTGTCCACCCAGGTAACCATCGCTGACAGCTGGAGCTCTGTGTGTCTGCCCACAATGATGTCTGATTCAAGGGTAACCAAATGCTTGCTGATAAGGAGAGCTATGCAGCTTTGTTAGAATAAACACAAGAGATCTGTTGGAGGTTTCTGTGGCTATGCTATTGGAGTCTGTGGCAAGCTGTGAGAACATTTTCTCCCAAGAGCAGTACTTCTTACAAGTTGATGTGTTTTGTGTTTAATAATTTGGTAAGACTAAGTCCCAAAGCTTTATTGAAGAGAAAACTATGTAGATCACACAAATTTTGTTTAACTAACGTGTTTGGCTTTTCCAAGAGCACTTTACCAGCACAACTGTAGCCTTTGGACAATACGTTGGCACCTTCGGGTCACAGTGCCCACTTGTACTCCAGCCTGCCTGGGAGAGTGGGCTTAAGAGCAGCTTTCCCAACCTTGGCATTATTGGCATTTAGGGCTGGATGATTCTTTGTTGAGTGGGGCTGTCCTGTGAATTGTAGGATGCTTAGTAGCATCGCTGGCTTGTATTTACTTAGATGGTCGTAACACTCCCTTTCTCCCCATCCAGGTTGTAACAACCAAACATGTCTGCAAACATTGCTCAGTGTCCTCTAGGGGGCAAAATCACCCATGGTTGAGAGTCACTGTTATAGAGATACTCATTTGATAACCACGTTGGTTCAAGATATTGGGATCCTAAAAGGTATCTGGGATGTTATTATGAGGGGCTTATGTTAGAGACAGAGAGAGAAAAAGGAGAAGGAGGGAGGGAGAGAAAGAGAGAGGGAAAGAGTGAGAGAAGGAGGGAGGGAGGGAGGGAGGAAGGAAGGAAGGAAGGAAGGAAGAAAGATAGGAAGATTGAAGATTTCTGGATAGAGTCTTCATTCTCTAGTGACCTTAAACAAGGATGTATTTAGGTTACAGATTCCATCAGATGTTTACTCCACTTCTAAGCAGACACTCTAAGAGGAGTTTGGTTAAACAAGAGGGGACTAGTTGGTATAAATCAAACAGGTGACAGGTTGGATTCTAAAGAAGAGCTAGAATGTGCTAAGTGCCAAAGAACTAGGTAAGAAAGAAGAGTCAGACCAAGATAGTTAAGGAAAGCGATGTCAGTGTCTTAGAATTTCAAACAGGCAGGGCTGGGGACCAGGGAGTTCCCATCTCAGCGTCAGAGGTTTGTTCTCCATTCAGTTCTGCGATTTCTTCTGTGTAAGACGTGGGCTGTGAGGTCCAAACCTGGACCCCACTCTATCAAAGCAGGGCAGAAATGCTGTGATCACCTCACCTTGCTGTAGCTCTTTCCTGTGAGTCTTTTGCTGGGAAGAACGAGGAACGTCAAGGGAAGGTTTCTGTGGCTATGCCATTGGCTCCAATATGCCAACAGTGCTAACAGCCGCACTTGGTTTTGTATGTAATCGCAATTGCTATGTTACTTTCTTAGGGAAGTGTGAGCCAGGAAAGAGGCTTTCCTAGAGCTGATCAATTGCCCACTTCTCCATAGGGTTCATGTACTTCCGTCGTGCCTTCCTCAAAGTTAACGAGCATCTGCCGATAATTTCCTTTGCATTCCTTACATTCTTACCTCACTTTAAAACCACACTCTCTGTTGTATTGGCTATCCTCTTAAGAACACGGCTGTTTCTTTGAACTAATTTTATCCCTGGGGTTCACATTCTCACTTTTATGGTTTTACGTAGTCTGCCTTGCCCTCCGCGTGACCAGCAATTAACTGCTGAGCACCTGCCGTGTCCCACGAGAGATGCAATGGTGACAATAACCAAATAACAGTTACCATCCACTGAGCACCTACTTCACTCTTGGCCACATGTTGAGAAACCTTATATATTCTCTTTATTGTCCCAAATACCCAGAAAGATTATTATTGTGCCAAATTTCCAGAGGAAGAAATGTTTGTCAGCTTGCTCAATGGCATGAAATGAGTAGGCGTCAGAGATCTGAACCCAGGGCTGTCTGTCTGTGATCTCCATCGCACTCGGCAGGCCTCCCAAGAGAAGCATGCACTTCCCACCTTATCTGGGCTGTGTCTGAAGGGAGGCAAGCGCTGAGCGAGATGCGGTGGGCTCCAATGATCCTCCTGCAGACGCTCACCCGTTGAGGCCCAGGAGGAGCCTGGGACATCGGCCACGTATGTCAGAGCAGCACAGTCAGAGAAGACTGCGGATTCAGTGTCAGCTCCCTGTTGTAGAACAGACATCAACCTGTACCTGACATGTTCTTGTTCACCTGTCCCTAAAAACTTGGCCTCATTATTTCCAGACTTCACTTCCCATAAGGTGGTTACCTTTACCTACCACTATATTCCAATTACCAGAACTTTCAGCTGGAGGAAACCCTCTAATAAAATACAGCTAGATTGTTGGAGGGAAATGGCTGTTGGGGCAAGAACCCAGAGGCTGGAGGACAGGAGATGAGCTGAGGCTAAAGCCCGATGCAGAGGCAGACCCAGAAGAGGAGCCAGATAAAGACATTCTTAAGAGATACGGGCCAAGCTCTGTGGACTTTAAGTCGGCCAGAGTGCATAATGGTAGGCTGAAAAATGGCCCCCAAGATAGCCACATCCTAATCCCTGGAGCCTTTAAATGTTACCTTATTTGGAGAAAGAGTCTTTGCAGATGTGATTACATTAAGGGTCTTGAGATGAGGAGATTATCCTGGATCATCCATGTGGTCCCTAAATGTGGTCACAAGTGTCTTTGTAAGAGAGAGGCAGAGGAAAGTTCAGCACACAGAGGAAAAGGTGATGTGAAGATAGAGCAGAGATTTGAAGACACTGGCCTCGAAGATTAGAGGGATGTGGGCACAAGCCATAGCGTGCTGGCAGCCACTACAAACTGCAAGAGGCACCAAAAGGAAGCATTCCTTAGAGCCTCTGGAGGGAGCACAGCCCAGCAGGCACCTTGATTTCAGCCCAGTAATGCTGATTCTGGATGTCTGGCCTTCAGAGCTATGAGAGACTACATTTCTGTTGTTGAAAGTCACCACGTTGGAGTAATTTGTTATAGCAGCCACAGGAAACTAAAACAGGCAGCTTAACACAAATGTGATGTAAAAGCCAGGGAAGGGCAAAGGATATCCCTCCATCAGCTCACAGAAGGTTCAAAGCTTGGAAAACCATACGATTAGGGTGTCCATAGGGTGTGTGGCAAAGGATTTTTTGGAAAGGCACAAGCATGTCACTCCCTAAAGAAGCTTACAGTCAGGAAGGCAAGATGAGATCCATACACACTGGCAGAGTGAGGCTGTTGTCCTCATGTCAGGGACCAGCAGCCAGGTGTCTGGATCCCTCGCCCAGGGCCCTGCCTCCTGGCTGCTGTCCACATGGTCTCTGCCCTTCCTGAGGCTTTGTGTTCAACTGGCATCTCTTCATCTCTTGCCTCTGAGAGCAGCATGTTAGAGAGAGATACATGATAATCTTTTCTGCTGTGATGCTTCTTAAGCTGAGCACACAGATGTAGCTTGTTGATTCAGAGCAAAATTTTGAAATGAACAGTTATATAACCTCCCTCTCACAAAACCAATAATGAAGCCCTGGCAGTCAACATGGAGGTGCCGATGGCCACAGACATGAGCTGGGCCGCCAGACAGCCACATGTAGTCCTAACCATGCAAACGTGACGTCCAGTGCCCAGCTCTCCTTGGTGAGCTGATGACCACTTCTACAGCTGCATCTCGGCCATTCTATTGTCAGCTTCAGGGCTGGAAAACAACCCATCCTGTCCCCCAGCTTCTGCTGTTGTGTTGGAAACAATGTCCTCCAAATGATTGGAAGCATTTACTTAAGGAAGAAAAGCAAAGCATAAGCAACTTGACAACTCTTTCTAAATCTTTGTCATGCAGTAGCATTTTTTTTTTTTTGCTTTGATTTAAGCTACTTTTCCCATGGCTGGTATCTATTTCCCAAGGTCTGAGTTTCTTTGAAGCTATTTCTGTACATGATTAATATCTGTGCCCCAGTTTGTGGTATTAAAGATCAACAAATTTAGCAAATAAAACCTGAATTCACCCGGTTCAAATCTCAAGCTAAAGACACAGTCTTCAGAAAAAGATATTAATGATCTCAATGGTGTTTTCTTGAACACCGAAAGTAAAATGTTTGCCCTTGTTTTTGTTTTACTCAAGGTAGTATACACATGCGTGTTACACACATGCACACACACATATACACATGCATACATATATGTACACATTTATGTTTAAAGTCTATAATATCTGTATTTAAGGGATTACTTGACTCCAGGTAGCTAATTTTATTGAAATTTTATTTTAAAAATTTCTTTTGTCTTCATGCTATATGTAAATATAGATATAGATAGATACACATTCCTTTCTCTGAATCCATGTTTGTTTATTTAATTCATCTGGACTAAAATATGGACTAAAACCTTTAGCAAAAGTAACAATTACAGAGTCTCATATTTGATTCTATTTTTGTTGAAAGAGATAAGGCTCTCCAACTTGGTTGAGATTTTGACTCCTACAAATGTTAACTAAATATAAGACATACAGGTACAATTTCTAAAAATTCATTCTTGGGTAGGATATGATAACCTAAATAGAATTCCATAAAACATTCAAACATAGTGGTTAATTTACAAAAGCCCTTCTTATATATGATTGTATTTTAGCTTCTGCAAATATTTATGAAGTAGTCAGGTGACAGAGGGTGGCTATTATCCCCAGGGGATGTAAAAGGAGATAAAGATTCAGGGAAATTTGATGCCCTGCCCTAGGGGATAAGGCTGAAAAGGAAACTAGCAATTCTTAAGAACCCACTATTTTCCAAGCCCTTTCCATATAGCCATATCATTTCATCCTGTGAGCAGCCCTGATTGGTAGATATTTTTATGCTCATTGTACAGATGAGGATTATAAGGCCTTCATAAAAATTTTCCAAGATGACTTAGCTACAAGTTCTAGAGTCTGTGTATGAGCCCGGATGTCTGCTGAGAAGGCTCTGCTTGTGCTACCACACCATGCTGCTGCCCAGGATCTCAGGACAAGCAGGTTTCAGGGCTAGAACCAGAACCCCCCAAATTTAAAATATTTCTTTCACATTAAAACGCAATGAAAATGTTACTAACAAGTAGAAAAGTCTGACTCCAAAAGTAAGTCATGCATTCATGCATGCAAATTTACAAAGTAATTTAAAGGAATTTAATTTGCTTATTTTTTAGAGACAGGGTCTCACTCTGTCACCCAGGTTGGAGTGCAGTGGCACAATCATAGCTCACTGTAACCTAGAACTACTGGGCCTAAGGATCCTCCCGCCTCAACCTCCCAAGTAACTGGGACTACAGGCATGTGCCACCATGCCCAGATAGATAATGTTTAAATTTTTTTGTAGAGACAGAGTCTTCTTATGTTGCCCAGGCTGATCTTGAACTCCTGGCCTCAAGTGAATCCTCCCACCTCAGCCTCCCGAAGTGCTGAAATTACAGTCATGAACCACCATGCCCAGCCTGCTTTTTAAATAATAAATAAATAATAAATGAAGATTGCTCTGTTATATTATTTATTTCTGTGATCTTACTCTAGTAGTTTTCTTGTATATGAACTTCAAGTTGCAATATCTTCCTTTGTCATCTAATTTCTGTGCTATGTGAAAAGTTCATACCCATCATTCAGAGCTGTCCTTTCCCAGCCCAAAATCACTTCATGTGCAAGGTTTAATCTTTTTTTTTCTAGATCATTTTTCTTCAGTAATATCTTATTTTTACATCCAACTTCAACATTCTGTGTTCTTCCCCAAAGGAGTATTCAAGACAGATTTTTCTAAAGATTTAATGAAAGCTTCTGATTATCTAAACATAAGAAATATGTATTACATGGCCAATGGCTTTCTGGAAGAAAGCCTTGCATAGCATGTTCCAGGATAGGGTAGCCTGTCAGGAAAGAAATTCTTTGGAATCAAAGTGTAGCTGGCTCCAGCAGAGGTCATTTGAGTCTCTTCTCCCTCCTGACTCCTTTCTGAACTTTGGCTCTGAGCAAAACAAGGCTCTTCTAGACAACAGCTGCGATGGTGCCCAACGTATCCAAAGTGCTCAATAAACATCTGATAGCGATTCATTCAACTCTGGCAGCTGCATGTAGGTTTCACTGCACAAAAGAATGGCATATGATTTAAATCAAGGTTTCTCAACCACAGCACTATTACCACTTTGGGCGGATAACTCTTTGTGCAGGGAACTATTTTGTGCATTGTGGGAGGTTTAGCAGCCTCCTTGGCTTCTACCCACTGAATGCCAATAGCAACCCCCCCCCCCAATTTGTGACAATGAAAAATGTTTTCAGACATTCTTAAATGTCTTCTGGAGAGGGACATGTAGGAATCTCCACTGCCTGTGAACTTCTGATCCGAATGAAAGGAAGACTGGGAAAAGCTCATGAAAGAGGAGAGAGGACCAAGTGGGGGTGGGAGGCAATGGATGGAAAGTTACTAAGAGGAAACGTCAGGGAGATTCTGGCTAAATCAACTTACAGGATTCTTGTTCAGACCGGCTAGGGTGATCAGACACCACCTGAGGGATAGGGGAGGATGAGGAAGGAACTCGACCAGGTATCGAGGGTGATCAGATATCAAGAGTGGGAGTTCTTGCCAAACCGACTTAGCAGCGTTCTTTGCTAAAACGGGATTGCACAAGAAAGTGCACAGACGGGCCTGGGAGAGGGTTCGGGAGCCCGACTAAAGTTTAGCCAAGCAGAGAATCTTTGTCAGTGTCATCAGCATTCTTGTAAGAGAAAGATCAACGGCAGAAACAGAAAAGGGCATGTGAGGTTGCTGTTAATTCTGGGTTGACTAAACCAGAGAAATTGTCTTGTTGAGGGAGAATAAATGTTTGGGTAGGGTCTTTTGTCTCACTGACAAAGGATGTGGGCCTTACATTTGCATCTTATATTGCCCTTCTCACCAATCACTCAGAGCACTTTGAAAGTCTTCTGTTATAAATCTGTAGATATAAACATAAAATTCCTATAAATATAAAAACAGCATTTTGTTATAAATATCCTAGAAATCTGCTAGAAGAGGTGTGATTATGACAGACACCCAAAAGAATGAGATGAACAACACAATTTGACCATGGCTTCTGAGTCCTATGCCCACAAGACCTTCGCAGGGGGGAAAAAAAGATGGTTTTTCACTTTAAACTAGTGACAAGCTTTCTTAGTCCATTTTGTGCTGCTATGCCAGAGTACCACAGACTAGGTAACTTATAAAGAACAGAAATTTATTTCTAACATTTCTAGAGGCTAGAAGTCCAAGATCAAGGTACCAGCATTTGATCTGGTGAGGGCCTTCTTTCTGCATCCTCATGGCAGAAGGCAGAAAGCAGAAGGGCAGCAGAGGACAGACATTGTGTCCTCACAAAGAAGAGTGAAAGAGAGAGAACCTGCTCGCAAAGACCCTTTTTATAGCAGCCTTAATGAGGGTGGAGCCCTCATGACCTAAACACTTTAGGCCCCAACTCCCAACACTGTTGCATTGGAGATTAAGTTTCCAACACATAAATTTTGGGGAACACATTCAGACCATAGCACAAGCACATGCAAAATGTCCCCCAGTAGACTGCAAAGGAAACTCCAGGAAGAGAAAACAGGAAGTTCCAGTATCACTTGTGGGTAATTAGATGAGTTAGCCTTGCAGTCAGCTCAGATTGAGGCCTTTTTGGAATAGCATTTTATATATTCCCTTGGCCTGGCCTCCCTTGGAAAAGTCAGAAGTAGTACAAAATAATTAGATTAATACAGAGGGCATTTATTTAGTTTCACGTCATACCGTTCCAATATTAGCTCTTTATCCACAGATGTTAAACACAGAAGAATAAATAATCTTATCTACTTATTAACTGGAGAATATGATAGAATTGTGGAATAGCTTTCTTCTGATGTTTTTAACTTCAGATTAAAAGTATGAGAATCGAAAGAAGTTCTACTTAAATCAATCCAATATTTAGTAAACAAAAATGATAGTAAAAAGTTTGTCTTCTTCAAAATTACCCAAATTCAATACTATCTCAAGGTCAGGAGGCTTCCTTCAAGTCAGTAATGAAGGACTTCCCATGGTGTACTATTTTCCCATGAAAAATAGAAATGTCCCACTTTGTCACTACATGAAGGCATGAAGAATCAGTATATACGTAAAGCAATGGTAGGTCCAAACCACACTGGGTAAAGACACTTTTTCTGTCTTCTGTTTTGGGGAAGATTTGCACAATAATGGCGAAGGGAGGCAAGAGAGGGCTTCCAAGAGGGCTGCCTGCCATTTTCAAAAGCCACTTCTTATGTAACCAGTGGGCCCACATCCTAGAATCTTGAGTCAAATTTTCATGATAATGGGGTAGAGAAAAGACACACATAGCAGTTTTTCCACTGGAAAATATCCAAAATATTAATTTCGCCAACAGTCTCAGCTGTTCAACTTGTCAAGAACAGCTGACCAATAAGAGATTATCTTATTTAAATTTCTTCTTTTTCCAGTTCTTTTTTATCAAAGGGACCAGTGAAAATATTAACAAATTACCTGCAGGAGATAGGGGGACAAATGAAGGCCATCTTCTTGATTGACAATCTCCTAAATAATTTAAATATTAGTGTTTAAGTGCCTGCTTCACATTGAAATAGAAAAACCTTCAATTCAGAGCCAGGAGACCTAGATTCTAATTGTATTCTTTCACTCCATAGCAACAGTCAAAATCACAATAAATCAAAACAGATGATTGAGTTCTTATCATGTGTCAGACTTTTGACTATGAACTTTACATGAATTGGCATTTCATTTAATCCGCAACACTCATATAAAGTCGATATTTTTACACCCATTGAACAGATGAGGAAGTGAGGCTTACACTTGCTTGAAGTTGCACAGAAGAAATCTTGACCTCAATTTTCTTGGCTGAAAAGAGAGAGTGTGTATGTGTGTGTGTGTATGTATATATATATAATATATAATGAATGTATATATTCATTTAAAAACATGCATATTTAACAACTACTTATGCCAGGTGTTCTGCGGGGCTCTAGAGCTCTGATCCAACGAGTGGCCGTGGCGCCGTCTGCAGCACGCCCCCTAGCGGGCTGGGGCGTCTGCAAGGGCCTCCTGGCTCTGTACTTTGCGCTTCTGCGCCTGCTCTTTCCAGTGGTTGAATCGAATGTGTGGTACTCTTGGTGACCTTCTCTGACATGTCCATGTCTGTCTATAGGTGGTGGGCAGGGGAGTGGGAAGCATGTTCGGCCACATGCGGGCCCCATGGAGAGAAGAAGCGAACGGTGCTGTGCATCCAGACCATGGGCTCCGACGAGCAGGCCCTCCCGCCTACCGACTGCGAGCACCTGCTGAAGCCCAAGACCCTTATATCCTGTAACAGAGACATCCTGTGTCCGTCGGACTGGACGGTGGGCAACTGGAGCGAGGTGAGCACAGGGGCCAGAGGGGAAACTGGCATTATCATGCTTCAGCAGCACCCCCACCCGCCCACTCCTCCGCATTATCCAATCCAAAGTGACCCTACCTAGCCAGGTAAAATTGCAAAAATGGTCAGCGTCCATCACCTCAGGCATGTTTCCTGCATTTCCCACCACCCAGTGCTTGTTTTCCATTCATACAGGATCTTGTTCTCACTTATCCAGTGGTTCTCTAACTATATGACAGGGATTGGTATACCCTAATGGTATAAGCTCAGGACAACTAATTGGTAATCATCAGAATTCTTGCTGGGTCCATTGTTAAACCACTGGTAGCAAATCAGAGCTCCTTCACCCACCCCAAAAGTGGTTTGTTAAACATTAACCAGCACATCACTGTAGTTAGCTAAAACCAAAGAAGTGTTGCTCTAATGGTGGAATGATGGTAAGACATTAGGCACTCAGAGAAATTCCCACAAATTGACTATCTGTGCAGCATGCGTCAAGGCCAGACCCACCCAAGGTTCAGGACATCTACTATTATTAGCTCCATAAATTCAAATAAGTACTTCATTTTCCCAAAATCAATTTGATATAATTCTCTGAGTATAATTATAAATTAGTAAGCTAGAAGGTTATGAAAAACCCTGGGGCTTTAATTTTCTTTGGGTCACTATGGAACCTGGTTCAGTCAGGCTTTGTTGTGTTCCCAGAGTGATTACTGGAAGTAAAGCTTTTTTTTCCCCAAGAGCCCAGGGCCCCAGCTCTGCTGCCCTATGTGCATTTCAACCAATGGCCTAAGAAATGACTAGAAAATAAATATTTTTTTAAAATTAACAGGCCAGCATGTAGAGATGAATGCTGGCTTCATCTCATGAGCTTCTTTGAGAAGCCACATACTTTCCATCACAATGTTACCATTGACCAGAATAGTTTAGGAACTTCTCTGAGGACTCACCTTCAGAGAAAATGGAAAATATTTTATTCAGGAGAATGCCATCAATTAGAACTAAGTCTGATGGATAAGTGAGTAATGTGATCAAAACCTTTGTGTTTAAAAAGTAATATTTGATTATAAATAAGTGAGATTGCTTTTCATGTATAACTTATAAAGTTTCTCTGAAAGTACTATCAATCTGAAGAAGAATTCTAAAATGTGTACAAGCAAAGGCACCATCTCTAAACATACCTATTTGAAAGCGGAACACTCATTTGAATATGGCAACTAATATAACCTTATTTCTAAGACTCTTTCATTTGCTCACAGTCACAGTTTAGGTTTATTTAGATTCTAATTCTGTATAGGATGCTCTCTTGAACACAGGTGAAAATAAAAAAAGAAATGGAAAGTGTGGTCCCTAGATTATGAGGATTTCCTATCAAATAGGAGAGAAAGGACCCTGAAAAGGAAAAGAAAGGAAAGCAAAGACAAAGGTAGCCTGCAAAGAAAATATACCTACAAACTACTACAGGTGTATTTCTGAGCCGTGCACCGAAATGTGTGCACACATCAGTGACAAGCTGAAAATTCTCCCTGCTATTCCTGGGGGTGGGAATAATCACAGCATGTGGCCTGGCCACAACCTAGATTTCTGTAAATTCCAGTGTTGTCAGAATAAGGCTGAATGGGATATTGTGACTGGTCTACTAACTCTATTTACCAAAAATGTGTTGGCTGCAATGAAAACTGTTAATAATTTTTGTCATGTAGAATCTACTAGTTGTAAGAGTCTTAATGATATTTCAGAGGACTGCAATCACAGATTTGGCTGAGAGTTCTTCCTATTGTGTTCCTGTTTATGGGGAGCATAATAACCTGTCTTCACTGGAGAAAAGGAACCCAAACGTTGGCATGATGTGGCAAGTACCTGTGTGTGGGGTTCCAAACATAGACCATTGCATAGTTGATGGACAGCACCTGCAGAATCCACTTTCTAGCTTCCACTTGACAGTGCTGAGCAGGAAGGCTAAGCTGATATCTTCTTTTAGGAGATGTTATTAGGAGAAGTGCTTTTAGTTAAATCAGCATCCAAATATTCATCAAATAGGTCCTCCTTTCTTTCCTGTGCTGTCTTACTAACAACCTTCTAATGAGCCTTGCTAGAGTACAATGCAATGTCTTTCACATTCTAACTATGCCCAGATACTTTTTTAAGAGTGATGATACAGTGATTCTTTGTACCCAGTATTCATCATCTGGTTTTTGTCTTGAGACCACCATTATTTGGTGCAGGGTGTTGCTCCAGCAATCATTTGATCCGCACTGAGTAGTTTGGGTCACCCTGGATGAATCTGAAGCTAGAAGGCACCTGAGCAGAAAGACCCAAGAATTGAGAGCCTTCTAGACTCCTATAAAATGGTCCTCCCTAGGCCAACCAAGGTGGGAAGAAAGAAGGAAGGTAAATTCCTGAGCTGCTCTTCCCTATCAATACACCTCCACCAACCGAAACTGTGAGGGGAGGGTGAGCTCAGCCGTGCCAGCCTGGTACAATCCCCCTTCAACCCGCTGGGACTGGGAAGTGGAGGGCTTTCCTGCCCCCTGAGAGGCCCACCCCTCTCAGCTCACACTGTAGACACCGGACTCCCATTCACAATCTTGAGTTCCAACAAGATTTTTATCCTGGTTTTGTCCAACCTACTTTCTGGGCTAAGAAGGTAAAGAAAGGAACTCTATTTGCTGTAAATAAAGACCAGGCATCAAAGTTTCTGTGGCTCCCATGCTTCCTAGGTACACACTTCAGTGGCATGACTTGTGAGAGGCAGCCAGTCTTGTACTGAAGGGCACAGCCAGCCCCAGAGCATGGCTCCCTGTGTTCAAATGTTTGTATGTGGCAAACGCGAGACCTCCAGAAGCCAGGATGTGTGTGTTTGTTTATACACAGTTTCTCTTTATAAAGCCATTTCAGGCAGTTTACAATAAAAAGGCTCTAGACATTGAAGCGGTGAAATAAATAGAAGTCGTGGCCAGGACTGGGAGCAGAGAGTAACACGCTGAACATGAACATCACAGCAAGGCCGTTGTGATGAAGGCTTCAGTCTAACCTGGAGCATCTGGGCAACCATAATTCTTTCCATCTGATTGATGGAAGGATACCTCTTCTTGAAGAGACATCCCTGGTGTAATAAACCACCAAAGTTATGTGAGATTTTTAATAATGGCTCCAAAGACAAAATTAGACAATGGTTCAGTCAGATGCTTTGTAGAGAGCTGTGCCATCTTTTCCTTGGATAGAGGGATAGATGGATGGATGGATGGATGGTTGGATAGATGGATCAATGGATAGATGGATGGATACCAATGAAAGCACCATGTAGTTAATAAACATGTGGTTTTGAGCATCCTGGGCAGAAGAGGAAGTGAGAAGAGTCCTAGCTGAGATCCCAGAAAACCATCTAGGTTCTAATCTTGTATTGCATAAACTCACTGTGCAGTCTTAGGAAAATGACTTCACCTTACAGGGCCTCATTTTCCTCAATGATAAACCAACATTTCTCCTGGTAACTAGACTAATAGACTTAGTGGGACAGTAATTTTTCTAGATTTTCTATCCCTGGAAATCTCTGATTGCATGGCCATGAGCTAGTGTTAATTCTCTCTCAGCCTTTTGTCATTCAGAAAGATAGGGTTATCATAAGAATTAAATAAGACAATTCATGTAAGCACTTAGCATAGTGCCTTGCTAATAGTAAGTCACTAAATGGTAACTTTATTACCAGGCAAGAAGATGAAGCTTACTCTGATTTTGCAAACCTTGTCCAATCAGTAGTACCCAAATGTGCTGAAGGAATTGATCTGTGGTCCCTGTCTGAGCTCAGGACCATTTTATGCATGGAACACTGAAAATACAGTGTTTAGGGCCTGCAAGTTTTTCCAGGGCCTGCGAAATTATTTGAGACCTGAAAAAAAACTCATATATTGCTTTCATAAAAGCAAAAGGACACTTCAAAATCAGAAATCAATATTTAATTACATATTAATAGCAAATGTTTATTGGGCATTTAGTATATATTATTAGTATATATTATGTATATATCTATTAATTATCTGTATAGGCATTAATGCATTTAATCCTCACAATGGCCTTATTAGTCCCATTTTACAGATGAAGAAACTGAGGCAGAGAGACATTTAGAAACTTGTCCAGTGTCACACAGCCACCAAGCCATGGAGCCAGGATTTGAATGCAGGCAACAGAGCTTCCGCTCTGAACACTCATTTGCATCTCAGATGTCTGCAAAATGTAGCAATATGATGGCTCTTAGAATTCCTAATCTGCTCTTCCTATGCCACACACACACACACACACACACACACACACACACACACATACATGCGTATGTGCACAAGCAAAATGATCAATTAAAGAAGTTACTGAGACTCTATTGAGTTTGAAGCTGTTCACCAGGGTGCTGGAAGACACAGTGACCTAATAGACTAAATGACAATTGTCTCAAATGAGCAGGGAGGGCTCTTCAGATGATGTCATGGCAGCAAATATTATTAGCAACACCACGTTTATTGCTAAATGAGAAGCCAAGCTAGGCTCGTGTGAAGTCCCACAGGACTTTGTGAAGTTCCCACAAGGAAGAGAGAGCATGAGGGCATAGGAGACATTTTTGAGAGTCAGTGACCCTCTGGTATCCCCCAGTTTCAGTTAAGGTCCCAGGCACCCCTGTGACGCTGGCCACCTGATGTTCTGACCCTGATCACCCCCTCTTGGCATGGGATGTCTGTAAGTGCCCACATCACAGCCAGCATTCTGTGCTCTGCCAGAGTTTCTGGAGAACACACAGGGGCACCTTTGTTTGAAATAATTACTCACAATCAATTGGAAGCCATGTTGATTATGATTTTTTTTTAATTATCTAGACTACTGTATTAGTTTCCTAGGGCTGCCCTAACCGCAGACTAGATGGCTTAAACCACAGAAACGTACTGTCTCACAGCTCTGGAGGCTGGAAATCCAAGATCGAGGTGTCGGCAGGGTTGGCTCTGTCTGAAGGCTGGGAGGGAGAATCTGTTCCATACCTTTTCCCAGCTTCTGTGGTTTGCAGTCAATCTTTGGTGATCCTTAGCTTGTAAGTTCATCACCCCAATCTCTGCCTTCCTCTTCATGTGGCATTCCTCTCTGTGTCCAAATGTCCCCTTTTAATAAGGACACCAGTTATACTGTGTTAGGGCCCACCCTAATGATCTTATTTTCACTCGATTACCTATAAAGATCCTATCTCCAAATAAGGCCACATTCTGAGGTTAGGGGGCATCAGGACTCTGACATATCTTTTTTTTGGTGAGAGGGACACAATTCAACCTATTAACAGATACCTAAGTGTTTTAGCCTACTTTCAAAGCTAGTTTTAGTTTGAGATCCAATCACTGATTTATAAATTCCTAAGACTACATTAAACATTTTCATTCCCCAAACAGTACAATATTAGCTGTTTTCTCTACTCAGTCCTTTAGCCTGAACCCTCTGATAAACTGCAACTGTGTTTTTGAGTAAACTCTCTCTCAGCGCCGCAGCTCTGCGCCAACTGTGGGGCCCCCACCCCCACTGCTACAGCGTACCGTGGGTGGGTGAAGTTGACAGATTTGGCAGGAAACCGCTTTCTCAGCCCGCTCCCCACCCAGAGGCCTGAGTCCAGGCGTGGTGGAGAGTGAGGGTGAGATGACTCCCAGAGAGGACACTGACAGGTTGACAAGCTGCTTGCCTGGCCCAGCGTTCAAAATCATAAGGTAAGGGCATAGGATAATCATAGCTGAAATTGGTTTTGAGAATTCTGAAACTACCAGCTGAGATGGATTTTAAGTGTGGTGTTGTGTAGTGTATTTATCTCATCTGAAGGGCTTGACAGCTCCTAAGGCGATAAACACGGTTGGAAGATGTACTGGAAGAAGTGTGGGGTCCAGCACAAAGCAGTGAGGCTGGTGCTGGCATCGCTGGAGAAAAGGCAGCTCAGCTTTGAGACCTAACGTACTTGCTGGGCAGTTAATATTGTCCTACTGGGCACAAAATGTCCCGGTGCCAAGGAATGGCATCCACGGGTTATTTGGAAGATTCGGTGTCTACTGGCTAAGGACGGTAGACGTGGGGGCAGGCAGGTGTGCTGTAGAACAACACAATCGCCTCCAGCCCCCAGGCCTCCATTAAGGAGGTTTTGAGTTGCCATTTGTTAATGGGACCAATAGATGCAGATCGTTTGCTTTTCCAAGAGAAGCCAAAATGCTAGAATTTTATTTATATAAAACTGCTAATTTTTAAAATGTTGGCCACTAGTTCAGTTTTTGTATTTTGTTTGTTTCTTCATTTGGTTTAAGATTGAACAGGCCAAAGAATATGTGTCTCTGAGCCAAACTGAGCCCCTAGGCTGCCAATTTAGAACGTCTGCATGAGAACAATCTTCTGTTTTAAAATATGAGAATCTAATGTATTTTAATTAAACAACCAGCTAGATAGCTATTATTTGCTCCTCCTGTCTTACTATTTTAGGTTGAGCAAATTCACACAGTTAATAAGATTATTTAGTACTCATTATTTGTAAATTTAAAACCATGTATCTATCTGTTAGCACCCTAGGAAATGTGAATCTGAAAAAAATCCAGCAGTAGACCAGTGGGGGTATATATGTCTCTTCTAGACATGTGTCTGCACCTACTCTACCCAGACAGCTGCTCACCTCACCACCCCATTGATACGGCAGTTCCGTGTGCCACCCCCAGGCCAGTAGAAATAGGGGACCCCCAAGCCCTCTCTTATTATTATCAGTATCATTAGTGTAACAGTGATAATAATTGCTTTAATTACCATTGTCGTCTATATATTATACCACTCTATCAAGAGTATTGTCTCATGTAATTCTCATAGTAGTCTTAAAATGTAGGTGCTCACTTCTTTCAGTTTCCAGATGAGGAAGCTGAGGCTAAGTCATTGAATCATGCAGAGAGTTAGTAATGACAAATCAGGGAACGTAAGCTATTTCCCAGAGGTTTTGTAGTTGTTTGACTCCACAGATCGATGTGGAGGTGGACGGCATAGACGCCTATACTTTTGTATTTTAAAAAAGGTTTTTTTTTTTTTTTTTTAAAAGACTAGTCCAGTGCAGTAGTGAGGAGGGGAGAAAGGAGTAGAACAAGGAGTTCAATCTGTAACTGACTGTGAGCAATCAAGTGAGATAACTCACTGCCTTTGGACCAGCCTTAAGAAAGGTTTGTGCTTGTAAAGGTGTGCAAGTAAAGTCTAACTTCCCTGGAGATACTAGAAACACCCCAAGACAAAACAAACCACAAAAAGGTGGGGAGGGAGGAGAAGAAGAAGAGAAAGAGAAGAAGAAGAAAAGAAATATCAAAGAGTTTCCTATTATGTTACTGTCTCATCTAATACTTCTTGGAAAGGAAAACTGAAAGGGGGGGCCACCTGCTGCCTGAGAGCAGTTGGCGTTAGTGGGGGCCTCATTTATGAATCAGCTCTCACAACTGCGCCTGCCTGAGGCACCAGTGTGGAAATTTCTTAGCCGTACATTGGGGATTATTCGCTTGGGCTGATAAATTTTGTGAAGTGGAGATTCGAAAATCCAAGGAGCTTGGGTTACAATGCAACAAGTGGGGAGGCACTTGGGATGACTCAAATAGATGGAGCATAAAGTATCTTCAGACACAAGAAGGGCAGAAATATTGTGGCAAACCAAGAAATAAATATCTCCAGCCTGTCTTTCCTGGCCTGCAGAGAGAAGTGCGTCATGGAGGGTGCCAGAAGAGACATTTTCTCCCTGGTGGGCGCTGAGACCTTAGTTGACAGCCTGCACTTGGGTGGGAAATGAGTTGTGCATTAAGCACTGTTTCCAACAAAGATGATGCTGATTATTATCTCAAAACAGACCTTGGCAGTTCAATCTTAGAGCAGGACGTTTGGGTTTGTCGTTAAGATCTTAAATCCACAGCTTTACTGGTTGAGCCTAAATCTGCAGTTGGACACTCCCTCTGCTGTGCGTTCTTCTCTGCTCACGAGTATCTCCCAGTTTTCAAAGGAGCTGATTTCAGAGCTATTATACATCAGCGAGTGATTATGCTTGACTGAAACAAAATAAAGGGGGAGTTTTGTACGTCAATATTATTTTCCTGCATAGAGAAAATTTAAAATAGGACTAGAGAAGGTAAGGAACTTCAGCTGAAAAATGAGCAAGAATTTTCCCATACCTCATTTTTGTCTAGTAAGATAGTCACTTAATAAATACGTACAAAGTGTTCACTGTGTCCTAAGAGTTATCCTGGAGTTCAATTATGAATAAGAAATAGTTTCTGCCTTTGGGTAACTTTACAGAAATCAAAAGTTTAGTGAAGTCAAGAAGTGAACTCCGTGGATAGCTACCTGTACAGTGTGTTGTTGCACTAGGTTTTGGGGTGAGGTGTGAAATAGATCTAATTCTTATTCTGTTACTAACTTGCAGCCTTTTAAGCAAGCCCCTGGGCCTCAGATTCCTCTCTTGTAGAAGGCAGAATAACAACTTCTGCCTTTTAAATCTCAGGGATGTTGTGAGTATCACACGGAATAATGTCTGTGAAGCCCTTTGCAAGCCACCGAGCGCTAAACAGTGTCCGTCCTTAAGAAACCTGCTTTGAGGTCAGGGATAAAAGACAGAGAAATGTAAAATGACCAGCAAAGACCCCTGGGTGGTCCATGTTCAAATGTGAACTGTTTGGGGGTTGATTTTAATTGTCATTGTAAAGGAAAGCTAAAAATGGTATGGTTTGGTAAAAGTATGGATTTTTCAAAATATCTAGAAATTCAGTGTTTTATAGCAACTACGTGTGATTCACAGCTGCTGAAACTGATGAAGTGAACATTCTTTACCATGAATCCAGAACAAGGAATGCCCTGTTGGAATTCCCTCAAAGGCAGTCTAGGGGCCTGTGCTTTGCATGCCCTACAGAACATCAAAGGAACAATCGGGAGGGTGACCTGCCCCTCCTCCAATGTGTGTATCCGTGTCATGCGAAGGAACTCACCTAACGCCTCAGGAAAGAATATCTCCCACCTTTGATTAACTACCCACCTTTAAATTTCAGAAAAGTTCTTGGATCTGTGTACATGTGCAAATATGGTGATTGTCTAGCTTTTAATCTGACTCCACCTACCGCAGGCAAGTGTGAATGGAACTTAAGGTACCTGGGAGAAAGTATGTGATTTATAACAGTTGTTTTCTAAATATAAAGGGAAGTTCATTATAACTAATTTAATAGATCCCAGAGAATGTGTAAACATTTTGTATTAATTTAGTACCATCACAACCCTAGGAAAGAGATTATATAACTTACTATCTTTTAAGAAGATCAGGTGACTTGTTTAAATCATTGCACTTTTTGTGGATCCCACCATCCAAGGTTCAAAGCCCAAAGAGTCTCCAGTTTGACTTCATCATGGCTCGTATTTTCAGTTTGTGAAGAGTAAGTGGTTGGTCTTGAACCTCGGCTGGTCTCCAGGAGAAACAGATTTCCATGGAAATCTCAAAGAGCACAAAAACCAAATGTAGAGATAAAAGAAGACAATTTCAGCTACAGAGTTCAGTTTCCATCAGGCCTGTCCTGATCTGTTGTAAATCTGGCCAAGAGAACAAAAGCATCTTTGCTCACTAGACTAACAGCTGTCTCTCTTTTCTAGTGTTCTGTTTCCTGTGGTGGTGGAGTGCGAATTCGCAGTGTCACATGTGCCAAGAACCACGATGAACCTTGCGATGTGACAAGGAAACCCAATAGCCGAGCTCTGTGTGGCCTCCAGCAGTGCCCATCTAGCAGAAGAGTGCTGAAACCCAGCAAAGGCACAATTGCCAATGGGAAAAATCTACCAACACCTGAGCAAGACCCCTTAAAGCCCACCCCTCCACCTCCACCCAGGCCCAGGGGGCTGACCACAACCTCAGTGCCTGAGTCTGTGAGCACAAGTACTCCGGCAATCAGCAGCCCTAGTCCCAGCACAGCCTCCAAAGGAGGACACCTGGATGGGAAACAGTGGCAAAATAATTCAACCCAACCTGAACTGGACTCTAACGATCTCATTTCCACTGGAAGCACTGCCCAGCCCATCCTCACTTCCCAGTCTTTGAGCATCCAGCCACATAATGAAAATGTGTCCAATTCAGATACTGGTCCTACCTCAGAGGGAGACCTTTTAGCTACAACAACAAGTGGTGCTGACTTGTCGTCTTCTAGCAATGCTGTGACTTGGCAGATGACTCCATTTTACAATACCTTGACCAAAGATCCAGACCTGGAGATTCACAGTGGCTCAGGGGAAGGTGGTGAACAGCCTGAGAACAAAGAAGGAAACAACCCTGTAATATGGAACAAGATTAGAGTACCTGGAAATGATGCTCCAGTGGAAAGGAGTACAGAAATGCCACTGGGACCTCCACCGACACCTTATCTTGGGGGGGAGTCCTGGTGGCCACCCTTGAGCACAGCGATGGAGGGAATCCTTACCAGCCGAAGGCCTGGCACTCTCAAAAATGGGACACCCAGCATGGAGCAGGTGGATTCTGAGAAGCCAGCTAACACTCCACTCCCTCTGGGAGGAGACCCCCAGCCAGTACCCTCAGAAAAGTCAGTAAACCATAACCACCTGGAACTTTCAAACAACATGAATCTAACACAGAGTTCTGGGCCAGTCCTGACTGAGGAGGATGCAACAAGTCTGATTGCTGAGGGCTTTTTGCTGAATGCCTCCAATTACAAGCAACTCACAAAGAGCCACAGCCCTGCACACTGGATTGTTGGAAACTGGAGTGAGGTAAGAGGTCCGATTTCCTACCCCGGGTCTGATTTTACAGAGAAAATAGCTAGGAGTGTTACATATCTGCACAAATTTCAAAAGGAACTTGCATTAAAATATAGTCTGATGTGGGAAAAAAATGAAAGCAATCAGAACCATGCCCTCATCTCCCTCCCTACTATCTAACACCTCAAATGGAAAATATATATATTTTTTATATATTAATACATATATAATATATTTTATATATATACGTATGTATGTATGTATCAAGGGAAAGTGAACAAATGTAGTGAGATACAGTGAAAAGAACCCTGATCTAAGTCAAGGAGCCTGAGTTAGGCCGGGCATCTTAGCACTCTGGGAGGCTGAGGCAGGAGGATTACTTGAGGTCAAGAGTTCGAGACCAGCCTGAGCAAGAGTGAGACCTCATCTCTACTAAAAATATGAAAATTAGCCCGGTGTGGTGGTGCACTCCTGTAGTCCCAGCTACTCGAGAGGCTGAGGCAGGAGGATCCTTGAGCCCAGGAGTTTGAGGTTGCTGTGAACTGTAGCCTGGGCAACAGAGTAAGACTCTGTCTCAAAAAAAAATTAAAATAAAATAAAAAGAAAAAGCCTGAGTCAGTCTGCTGTGTGATTATGGAGAATTCAGTCCATCTTTCTGAGCCTGCTTTTTATCTTCAGAATGACAGGGCTAGCGTAGACCATCTTTAATGTCCCTCTAGCTATAAACTGCAGTGATCCTATGACAAAGGATGACTAAAATAGCCTGAGTTCGCATTTCAATCAGAAAGCTAATGTTGAGACTTAGTTTAAACCTGTGAAGTAGTCACAATTGGAATGGAGACCTAAGACAAAACTTGTTACAAGAATTCTATAACTCACTGTATTGATGATTTTTTTTTCTTGTTGATATGTTTAAGTGCTTGTATTAAAAAAAAATTCATTTTGGCTCACTGAAGGAATTAAAATATAGAGGAAGAAGAAAATAAGCATGGTGACAAAATTTGGCCCCGATTTTCATGCTTTAGAAATTTGGCTAGATATTTGTTTTTCCTTTTCTAAAACTAATTGCATCCTTTGAAGCATCAAAATCATTTCTCACCTATTGGAATTTTAAATATACAGTGGGCAAACTTGTCAAAATAATACGACAACTCAAAAGAGGATTTTGTGGCAAAGTAATCATGTGTTCAAATCATTCAGCATCTTCATGACATTTCATAAAATTATCTCCCTAGCTAAAGAGAAGTGAAATATTAGCAGCTAATATAAAAATAACGATGCAATTATAACAATTTGTAAAGCATGTTAATTTTCAAACCAGTTTCACAGGTAATCTCCTAAATTTTCCTTTTGACAGTTCTGGGCAGTAAGTAAGGGTCTCATTCATACCAATTTACAAATTAAAAAAATAGGATTTTTATCAGTTAAGTGATTTGTCTAAGGATACACTCTTCAGTTGAGTGATGAACCTTCCCTTTCCAATCTAATCTTCTCTCTAGTGAATTTCAGCACCAATTGACAACTTATCTGTATAAAATTCTTTCGTATAAATTAATCAGCATCATTGGTCATGGAATGATTATGTAGCAATAAGTAAGTAAACCTGTTAACTTAAAAAATTACACAATTATAAATTTGGAAAGGAGAGCTTTATTTCTTATAAAGGGTTGCATCCTGCAAGGTGGCCATTCTGACAGGCTAGGAAGTGTAGCCTCCTGCAAAGACCAGAAACTGGCACTTTGAGGGAGGGAGGGGTAAGATGAGAATTTAAACTGAACAAGTTGGCCAAATTTACATATTCAACAGGTCATAGGGTGAGCTATGAATATTCATGAAGGTGGTCCTGATGGATGCTTATTGGAAAAAAAATGCATGTTACATATGACCCATGTTCAATTTGGGATGGAGACTTATCATTTAAATGTATTACCATTAGGCCCCATATGTCAAAAGGTCTTTTCAGGACAAACTCAAAGTACACAGCCCAGATTGAGAACTCCTGGCACCAGAGCCCCAGGATGGGGTGTGTCTGAGAAAGTGACCCTCAGTCTTTGTCTTCTCTCCCCTTCTTCCCCCCTGCAGTGTTCCACCACGTGTGGCCTGGGGGCCTACTGGAGGAGGGTAGAGTGCAGCACCCAGATGGACTCTGACTGCTCGGCCATCCAAAGACCTGACCCTGCTAAGAGATGCCACCTCCGCCCGTGCGCCGGCTGGAGAGTAGGAAACTGGAGCAAGGTAATTTACCTGCTCGGTGGTGTCTCGGCTGGGGCAGGCAGGGGCGTGGGGGCGTCTTACATAAGCACTTGCTAAAGTTGGTTTCCTTCTTCCCTTCCTACCTTTCTGCCTCCCTTCTGCCTCTTTTCTTTTATAAAATCATGGATGAATCATGGGCATTATCATAGGCCTGCTTCAAGTTACACAAACATCTTAGAAGTACAGTTTTTATTAACACACATTGTAACCCTCCTGTCCTTTCCCTTACAAGATAAACAAAATGTTAAATTTGCGTAATTAATTGCTTATCCAGCATGCAACACTATTTCTAAATTACTTAAATTTAGCATTATGATGAATAATTATATATTATCACATATATAATTAAATCATGGCTCAGCTGCTCTTCACAAAGCAACTATGTGGTAGAATCTGCTAGATCCAAAATGAAAAGAAAGCTAAGATATAAAGAATAATTTGGTCTTTAAAAGTATATTCCCCGTACTGATCTTTCTGCCGTGCTATTTTACCGTCTTTGTTAATCTGACTGTGGTTATTCACTTTGCTATGCAGTCTGCATAGTCCCTTTTGAAAAGGATATGTCAGGTTTTCAGATTAGCCTTGGTGCTTTGGGACACAGACCCGGCCCAATCTGCCTGTCACCCTGGACTGGCTGAAGGAAGTCCAAGGGGGATACTCCTGGGCTGTAAGACGCTGGTCAGTGGCAGGGCCAAGGGTCAGTTTGCAGGTAGGGAGTGCAGAGGTGTGAGCTGTGTATAAACCTGTTTGCTACACATGCCCAACCCAGGAAGCCCCGTACGCCCCTCTCTGTGAGCCAGCTCCCCTCGACAGCTGAGATGCAGGAGAAGGGAAAAGAAAGGGCTACCCCAGAAGTTTAAGGAGGCCAGTGTCCCCTCTGGATGTTAGGTCCTGCATCTAGTAGAGAGCTCATGTCCCCAGACAGACAGGACCATGAGGTGCTGCACTGGATATCTCTGGTTCTCCTGGTAGACTTCCCATCAGACAGGAGCATAGGATGCCATTTATCTGTTTTAGGACCCTTTCCCCAAAGTAAGGCTCTGATCTCTGGGAAGACAGATGATGTCGGGGAGCTACTTAAGAAAACGACCACCTCCCTTTCTCTGTTTCTATACCATTTTTCTTTCAAGAATGCTATTTCTCTTTCAACTCATAACAAATCAGAATGTAATAAGGACTGAATACTTGGCTATAAATTCTCTTTCATATTCAGAAAAATCTCAAGAAACATGTCATATCCCTGACCTTGACAAATGTTGACCAAGTCCTAAAGTTCCACTTTCTCCTCACTGGGAATAATCACTTGCTTGGAAATTACATGGTTCATTAAAAGGACATATGTGTGAAATAGCTTGCACTTTGAAGAGGTCAGCTCCAGCCTGAGGGATTCTAGCTGGTGTCAAACCCTAGATGAGAGACTGGGGAGCTTGTCTCTGGAGTCAGGGCTCCTAAGGAAAACCCTGCGTGCCTCTCTCTCCCTCTCTCGTGGCCTGTAGGGTTGCAGATACACTGATTAGCCGCTGTAGCACCCCAAGTGGTTTCATAGAGCTGTCTCTGACATGCCATCAAATTTTGCCAGAATACGGTAACGGCCCCATCTAAAATCTAATTCCCAAAATCGTTTCATCCCTACCAGTAAAGAAAATGTCTCTTCTACCAGGATGATAGATAAACCTTATGTCAAAGACACGGTTCACTACTGATAGTCAATTGCCCTGATTTTTGTTTTCTTCTGACTACTAATATGGGTATTAAGTACATGACTTCTGTCTTTCCTAGAGATATTAATTTAGATTTTATCTTAAATCTTGATTGTTGGGACTCCTTTTTGATTACCACATTGCTAACCAGTTCATGTGGATGTCTGAAATCCAAATAGTTCACTAGGAAAAATTTGAGGGCCTTCCTTCTCAGCTTCACTGTTATGCCTTTTAAACTCTCATGGAGGCAAACCTCCAGATCTAGGGCAGGAAAATTGACCCCTGGTTTTACCTTTAAATATCCAGGGAGTTTAGGTTCTGCCAAATTGACAATTTGCCTTTTCACAGATACTTTCTCAGAAAGAAGAATTCTAATTTTACCTTGAATCTTCTGCATTATCCCAGCAATCTCTACTCCAGATGCAGAGAGACTTTAATTCTCATAGGACTACAGGGTATGTGGCAGCCTCACCTGAACCCACAGGCATCATACCTGAGGCATCTGGGTTACTCACCACTGTGGCTGCTGTCTGGATTGCGGTTGTTTTACTGATGGCTCTAATACCACTCTTCTCCTCAATGAAGCGTGATACAACTGCCGTGAACATTTTCTCACATATATGAAAGAAAAATGAGACTGTATATTGAGATCTCTACCTTTACAATGTCTACAAATAGTTTATCACAATGACTTGCTTCCTCTTCATGCGTTAATCTGTCCGAAACAAAATCAGGGGTGTAGTCCTCGGTTTGTCCCAGATACGGACTTGGGAAGATGCAGTTCTGCAGAATTAAATTCTAGAGGAAGCGCTGGGTTTGGAATCAGACACATCTGGGTTGGCATCCCTACTCTGTCACTAATCAGTTTGTGATGCTGGCCCATTCATCTAACCTCTTAGGAGCTTTAGTTTTCTCACCTCTGAAATGAACTGGATGATATTGACTCTCCTTACCTAGTAGAGGTGTAAGGATCAAAAGAGAACATGTGTGCAAAATAACTTTGTAATTGGTAACAAAAAAAAAAAAAACTGTTCAAACAAAGCCCTGGGCAAACGTTGAGCTCTGGGTAAAGGTTAGGGTGGGCTAAGAGGCATTCACCAATCTCTGCCTTCCTGGAATTGGGGCAGGAGCTTGTGGGCAGATTAGCAGAGTAACTCCTGTCAATGCAGCAATTGGCCCCAGAAGGTGTTCACTGCCCAGTACTAAGCAGGCAAGGGCTCCAAGTGTCGTGAACTCTGGTTGACCTACCATGGATGCTAGTACTACAGAAGCTTTTGATAAACAATTTTGTTTTTATCCCAGTGTAGGACTTTTATAATTTCCACTGGAGACACTAAGGCTTGAAGTGTTTAAATCATTATCATACACTTGATCATGAAGCTAGCACTGAATAGTCTCAATTCTAATAGACTCATCAACTGGAGGATTATGCCATTACAATTAGAGCTTTTCAGAAAGAAATGAAACACTGTGCAATAAATATGTACATCAGTTGTAAGACATGTGCCAATTTCAGAATGTTAAGATTTTTATGGGGGAGAAAGAAGTGGTTCTTGTGATGGAAGATACGCAGTGAGTCACAGTGAGCTTGGAAAACCTTCATTTGGGTTTGACACCAAACCATGCATCATCTGCAGCTCCACACACTTCCTGAACATTCTGTCTGTCCCTCTGAAGTTTTGAGAACTGCTTATTTGACAACCCTTTTATTATCTTTCTTAGAATGAACATTGCCCTTTTCATAGGTAAGTCTAATAGAGCTTTATTATTTCTGAAATAAATGAGAAAGATTTTTACATTTTTTTCTTAAAGTGATCTATCTTCCCACATAGGCAAGGTTGCAATTTTATTTTACCAGTTGACTATATCTGCTAAAAAATATAATAAGAGGAAGTGACAGCCTTTCCTTATGGCCTTGAGTTTCATATATTTTCTAACTAGTCTTCTGTCTTATAGTAGTTCTCGTCTCCAAGTTTACTGAATTTTACAGATTCTCTATGGCAGTGCTACATTTTATACATCTTGATTTTTACAGATAAATAAAATGAGGAAATAGCCCTTATTTTGCTAAATACAGACAGTCCCTTACTCTCATACCTAGTCTAGAAATAGATATTAAAGTTCAGTATGTAAAAGTGAAAACCTAGAATTGCATATTATAAGGGAGCTTCTGTCTCCAGAAGGCAAAAATTGAGTAGCAGAAAGGTGAACCATACACTGAAATTCCAATCAGGGGTGGGGAATCTGCAGCCTTCCTATTTCAAGATTATTCTTTTGTAACCACCAAAAAAGGCAAGAAATGCTTCATCTTTCTCTGATGCACCCCTTTAATAAAAGGATTTCTTCTGTAAAATTGGGATTCAGTCAAAAGGCTGCACTCAAGAATCCAGAAGGCCACGTGTGGCCCCAAGGCTACAGGTTCGCCACCACTCATCAAGTGTTTCAGATTAAGAGATCCCTAAGAAGAAATGTTAAGGGGAATGGCAATTAAATGGAAGACTTTAGGACCACAGAAAGCATGACACCAAGACTGCCAACATCCAGACTCTCCCGGGTGGTCTTGGCCCATCCTCTCTGTCCACCCCTACCCTGCAGTAGCGTTCTGACCAACTCACTGTCCCCAGACAAGCTGTGTTGGTTGATTCACAGCACCATGAATTCCACTCTCTCCCTTCGATTGTCCCCCACCCTATTTTTCCAGCCACCTGAGCATCCACTCAACTTCCAAGATTCAGCTCGAGCTTTGACTCCTTCATTCAAACCTTTCTTCAGGTGAAATTGCCCACCTCCTGTTTGTGCCCTCACTAGATCATGAACAACTGTGCCATATAACCTTTATTGCTTCTACACATGTATGTGACTCCCTTGCCCCACCAGACTGCACACCCCTCAGGGTGGGGATACAGAGCTTGGGATGTAGGAATTGCTACAGTAACTGGGGGGAAGGGAAGTGGAGCCAGGGAGTGGGACAGACAGATGAATTTTGGTGCTGTTCAGCTCAGAATTTTTGCAATGAATTATTTGATTTTAAGGGGAATGTGTTTAGCATAGGGAAAATAGCTGAAAGGAATTTTTTCTGTATCCTGGTTTAGAATTTGGCATGTGACTTTGAAAGCAAGAAAGTATTCTGAAATCTAAACAATACAAATCCAGTGATCCCATATGCTTATGACACTTCAGAATGTTGGGCTAGTTTAAGCATCTAGTTTATCCTCCTTTTAATCTTGAGAGAAAAGTGGAGGCTTGGAGAAATGAAGTGATTAATCCATGGCCGCACAGCCACTTAGTGCCAGGTCACAGATGAAGGTGGTCTGTTGACCTCCCAGTCCTATGTTCGTTAATGGCACTATAGTTATCTGAACATGGAAAGTGTATCAGGATGACTTCATAAATAAAAAATAACACAAGAAAGAAAAGGTGATGATTTCATTCTGTCCCTTCAAGTAGCTCCTATAAGCTAAGGGTATTTTTCATTCTACCTCAATTTGGTTTGCATGTTACATCAGTTAAACTGTTGTGGTAACTAAAAAACTATCAGGCCTGTTTGGTTTCAACAGGGCCTTAGCCATTCTTTCGTTCTTATTAGCCTGGCTCCTGTTCTAGGGCTGGTTCGCAGGCTTCAGGTTAGGAAAACAGGAATACAGATGATTCTTCTCTAGGACAATAAGACAATGAATATAACAACTGCCATTCAGCACACAAGAGCAAAACAACATTAGTAGTGGAGTGATTTAATATATTGCCACTTCCCTCTTAGTAACTGAATCAGAGGCCCTTTAGAAAATGCAATAGAAAAATTACAGATTTAATGAGCATCTTCCCTTATTACTGATTTTGGCATATTAATAAGTTTCATTTCCCATTGAATGTGAATATGCTTTTGACAGATGAGTAATGCTAATTTGAAAATGAAATCTAGGAATAATGGATTATAGCAACAAATGGAAAATTAGAAAATAAAACCCCATTTTTACACTTCTGTCTTATAAAATTCCCTTTTCCTAATAAAGAGCCCTCTTGTTTTAACCAGGAGCTATTTTCCAGAAATTTATTTTGTCAGACAAATAGCTGCTTTGGGTGGAAATTATTAGCATGCTTTTTCATTTGTTCTGCAGTTAATTTTAAGTTCACAGTTACTTTTTTTCTCTCTGTGTGCTTACCGTGGGGCAGGAAAACGCAGTTTTTAATTTGTATTTCTCAGGGGCTGTCTGGAAAATGTTGCTTGTTTCTGAGAAGCGAAACACCTTGTTTATGGAAGCATCAGAGCATCCGTCTGCTCCCTTGTGCCCTGGGCCCGTGTCTTTCCATGTTACAGACCAAGGTTTGAAGTCGGGTGACTTGGCACAATCTGCCGGTCAGCAGAAGGAGGAGCAATATTTTGGGATCTACTTCTACTGAAAGGGCTTGAGGAATTTTCTTTCCTCAGCCACAACGGTGTAATTATGACTATCCCACTATAGCCAGAAAGAGCAGGATCTTTTACCCTGCAGAGAGGAAAGCCAGGTGGGAACATACCTCACCGCCACCCTTTCTTGGTGGCCCATTTTCTCAACCCAGACTGCCAATAAGATCAGTGATGAGGGTCTGAGAGGGTAAAGGAAGGTACTTTCCATTCTGTGGTCACCAGAGAGCTCTTTAACCCAGGGGGAGCCCTGCTAGCTGCCATTTCCTCATGATCTGCACCTGCCCCCGGTCGAGGTTCCAGGATACGATGCTCCACAGGTCAGGCCAACCTCCGCCTTCCTGGCAGTGACAGTCTAATAGAAAGGATGCACAAATGAGTAAAAGTTGTTTTACATTTCGAGTTTCTGTGATGGAAACAGAGAAGGAGCTGACACAAATAACAAGAGGAGGCACCTACTTTAGATGGAGTGTTCAAGGACCCCTTTTCTGGGGAGGTGCCACTCGGGCTGAGGCCCGAAGGAAGAGCAGTAGCAGGTAATGCAGAGAGTAGAGGCAGGGACGTTCAGGACCTAAGGCCCACAGGGACGCAGTGTTGGCCCGAGGAGAATCTGGGGCAGAGTCTGGGCTGGCAGGCAGGTGTCTGCCTCCATCCCACCTGCCTTGGGGCCCCACCTGAGTGTGGGCAGTGACAAGAGAGGTCAGGTCAGGCCTGGCCTGGCCTTGAGACACCTGGCTGCAGAGGGAAGAGAAGCTGAAGGGACCTGGCAGGAACTAGAGTTCTGAACAAACTAGAGACCAAGTCCTGGAAGCTCAAGTTGTGACCAAATAAAATCTATATAGGTGGGGGACCGGGTAGCTGCCGAAATCCAAGAGACCAGAGAGAAAAGAAAAGCAACATTTGCCAGAACAGGCCATGCAAACTGTGTAGGCGACCCAGGCCCATCAGTGCCTGTCGCGGTCCAAAGGAGGCAGCAGCCCGCTGGTGACCTGTGCCGTGTCCTGACGCAGAGCAGGACACAGACACTATACATGAGGAGTTGGTGGGGAGAGGGAGTTGGCAGGGCCTGTTTAATGGATTTCAGTGTGCGTGTGCCAAGAAAACGCTCAGTGACAGAGCAGGTGACAGTGAGTGTGGGAGGCAGAGAGACAGCAGGGTTCACTCACTCCTGTGAGCCACACCACTGAGTGGTTATTCAGTTTATTTCACTATTATGGACCCTTCCTTAGAGACTTAGTAACCTAGTGTGCACTCAGCATCATGGAGACAACCAGTTTTTAGCAGGATTCTGAGGGATGGAGGAGCCCTGGCAGAGAGCTCCCCTGTTGGGATCCGAGAGGCCCCATCCTAAGAAGCGGCGAGCAGGCCGGTTGCCTCTCACTGCCTGCAGACTTCCAGGGGCGCGGCCACCACGGAGACAGGCACTGTGCCAGCAGGCGCTCCAGCCCCCGTGTCTACAATCTTCCCAGCAGCTGTGACCTGACACAATCCCAGTTTACAGATGGGACTCCTGAGGCTCAGAGTGTTTTCTGCAACTTGCCCAGGGGCTTGTGACTGATGAACGACAGGACTAGGATTCTCACCTACTTCTGTCAGACATCAAAACCCTCACACTTTCTGACACTGGGAGCCCCATCCCAAGGAGCTGCTTGTGTGACTCCCTCCCCACCGTGCGGGAGGGAAGCGGGGTTCACTTGAGCTAGAGCTAGCCCCTCTTCCTGACCGGAAGCCTGGAACCTCCATGACTGACGGGAATGGAAGGCTGATGCCCAGGACTCAGGGATCACCTCTGCTTTTGCTCTCCACACAGTGCTCCAGAAACTGCAGTGGGGGCTTCAAGATCCGCGAGATTCAGTGCGTGGACAGCCGAGACCGCCGGAGCCTGAGGCCGTTTCACTGCCAGTTCCTGGCCGGCATTCCTCCCCCCATGAGCATGAGCTGTAACCCCGAGCCCTGTGAAGAGTGGCAGGTGGAGCCCTGGAGTCAGGTACGGCCCCTAGAGGGAGGTGATGAGCCCTCGCGCAACCTGGCCAATCACGAATCTCTGTGTTGCTGCGCCTTGCCAGTGACTGGCCTCCGTTCAGTGACCCCGCATTGTCTGGGGAAAGCTAAACAAGTCAAACATTTTCAGGAGCTGGAAGAATTCCTCTGAGAAGACAGTGTTGTCTGGTTTCAATGGAGACAGTTCAGTGTTGTATTACAGCCTGGTCTCCCAATGCATATATTGGGGAACTGGAGTCCCTGCTGGGAAAATGAACACAATGGGATGATTTAAACAAGGGCCCCTCTGATGAAAGCCATTTCGGAAAGAGCCTGACATGCCTCTCTGAGGCTTCTGCAGTCAGGCTGGGGGAAATGGTCACATCCTTTCCATAGACAGTATCATTTTAGAGTTCCATGTCTAGGTTAAATGCCCAGATCATTGTTTGCACGAATAGAAAGAGTCTGTGTGTGTCCTCTCTTTTGTGAGGGCCCTAGTTCTTCTGGGTCTTTGTTCTACTTTGGCACATGGAAGCAAGGTCATGTCCTTTAGTAAAGTGTGATGACCTCATTTTTCAACAGACAAATGTTTTAATAACTAAAACATACTCCAGCTACATCCATGTATGTTGGAAAGAAGACCAAAAAAAAAAAAAAGAAGAGTCTAGCATATTCTTAGTGAGTCCATGGGTTAGGCACTTTGCTTACAATACTTGGTGTAATTCTCTCAATGACCCACTGAGTGGTAGGCCTTATTGATTCCATTTAATAGGTGAAGAAATTGAGACCTAAAGAGGCTGAGAAACCTATCTGAGACACTCAACTAGACAATAAACAGTGGAGTACTAATTCAAACGTAAGGCAGACTCCAATACCTGTGCTCTTTCTACTACAGAAGCTAGCCGATGGCACTGCACAGGGTGAACAGAGGAGGAAGAGTGAATCCGTAACTACTGGGGAGGCATGTACCATGTGCCAGGGAAGGGTCGGTAGAGAATCCCTGCCTGAAGATGCAGAGTTAGCGTTGAAGCCAATGGAAGGCTGAGCCCTGAGCTACTTACAGGTCAAACACCCATGCTGATTCCTGAGGCTCTGGACAACCACCTGTTTTCTGGGGCAGCAGCCACCACTGTCCCTTCCTCCTTCTCCTTCCCCTCCCCAGCTCTGGAGTACATGAGATGCCTGGTACTCCCATGCCCAGGACCCAGGCTGCCAAGCTCTCCATATATGCTCAGCTTGGTCTGCACCGGTTCAGGTGATGGCTTCCAGAATCCAGGAATTCACAGAGGAGCTTAAATTACCTTGTTAGAGAAATAGCATTTTCAGGTTATCGCAGATAACCAATCAAATCTCCTTTCTGCTTATGAGAAAGATATATTCTTTATGCTTCCTAGGTAGCTTCCGGAAGCCCTGAACGTGAACCTGTTCCCTGAAGCCCTTCCATCACCCTCCTTTCTAAATTGTTCTGTTCTGAGCAAACCACAAAGTTGGTCAACTTTGTGAAAGTCAGTTGAGTACCTGGAGCTGCTGTTGAAGGATTGGGCATCCTTAGGTACTTCCCTAGCCCACCATGATGCTGCCGTCTTTACACACTCTCTAATGGACTGCCATCCCAGGAATGTTCTGGACCCTTTCAGTAAATGTCAGCCAGCCCAGACTACCTTCATGGCAGTTGCATTTTAGCTGTAAGAACATCTCTACACCACCAGTGGTCAAACTTTAGCTTGCTTCAAGATCACCTGGAGGGCTTGTCGATGGATGGGCCCCACTCCCAGAGTGTCCAATTACAAGGTCTGGGGTGGAGTCTGAAATTTTGCATTTCTAACAAGGACATAGAAGATGCCAAAGTTGCCAGTCTGAGGACCACACTTTGTGAACCACTGTCCTACACTTTCCTTACCCCCTTGTCCTAGAGATTACTTGGCCAGGTGGTTTTGAAGCTGTATACATACACTTAGGTATGCACAGGCATCCCTCTCTCTCTTCTCAGATAGGATTGAAAACAGATTGAATAAATGAGAAAAAATCCACATTGATTCTCAAAGCTTGAAAATTGTGAAGACAATAAATTAGTACTTTTATTGAGTACAAAAGGTTAATTGTGCATAGTTTCCCTGTTTTTTATGGTACCACACACATAGTGCCTGATGTGATGGGCGTGAAGTTCACAGGACAATCATAATTGTTTTTTTGTTGTTATTGTAACCATGTGGTAATGAAGATTTCTCAAAGTGCTTTTGAAAGTACTCAGAGGAATTTTCAAAGATTCTTGGTGAATTATTTAATTTCCTCCTAGAAACCTCATGAAAATGAAACAATATATCTTATAAAATTGTTCCTGTGAACAAAAATCTGACATGTTTTAGAATTGTATCCCTTTAGGAATCCAGCTTGTCATCAAAGCACTACTTGTCTTTGTGAGCACTATGGCTCACAAAATGCATCAGAATCCCAAGCTAATCCATCAATTCCACTACTCCTAATATGGACAAATTTAATTCTAAAACTTTTATGTAGTAGAAAGGGAAGACAATCCCACTTTAATAGGGGGCAGACAAAATTGGGTTGCAAATGTGTGCTCTTCTTTTGGGCTGTCAGAGATAATCACTATAAAAATATCTAAATTTCATATTTTTGTTTCTAGACACTTATGCCAGAAGGCAAAATGCAGATAACATAATATCCATTCTGGAGTGACCACTCCTTTAGGTTTTTAACCCGAATTCCTTCCTTTTGACATAGTGTTTGACATTGGACTATTTGGCATCTTCTGATTTTTCTCCTCTTATCTTCAAGAAATTCTTCATCAACCTTCCTCCCTCTGTTTAATTCTTGTGTCACTATTGTTGCTTTAAATAACTAGAGTGGTCATTGTAAGGAACCTGCAAGGATGCTACAGATTCCAATACGGAGACCAATACTCCTAACAACACTGCACACAACAAAGTGATAGTAAAAAGTTCTTCCCTTATCATTGAACGTGTCACCACCTGTGTTTTACCTATCCTTATCATTAGCGTATATTAGTGTTCCAGATCCTGTGGAGGTGGAGTTCAGGAGAGAGGAGTGTCTTGTCCAGGTGGCCTCTGTGACTGGACAAAAAGGCCCACAACCACCATGCCCTGCAACGAGCACCTTTGCTGTCACTGGGCCACTGGGAAATGGGACCAGGTAAGACTCGGTTATAGATGCTTCCTTTTACTTTAGCTTTAAAAAAGAAAATAATATTCATTTTCTTTTGATTATAAGGTGATATATATTCATCATAAATGTTCAATGTCTGCATTGATTTACAGTGTGTTTCTATACATTAATACTTTAGTTGTAGTATTCTTCTGCCCACTAATATCTTTAAGTCTGCTAAAAGTTGACTCATAGCTACCGTGGGTCAATGTTTACAGCCTCAAGTTCAGAAGAGAAATGATCAAATACTTTCAAAAGAGAAAAGATCAAATACCAGAATTATTCCAGAGACGCAAAGCCTAAGGAAATGCTATTTTGCACTCCAACATCTTGGATCTTCTGGCTTTTCCTAGAGCAAAAAGGATTTGCCTATGTCCTGAAGCTTCAGGCTGAGTCTGACTTAGTGAGTTTCAGGCCTCCTTCCAGCCCAGAGATCAGTTTGCCAAATGGCCAGCCTGTTTGATGGAGAGATAAACAAACTAATTAAACTGTAAATAAGGTAAAGAGTCATTATTCTTCCAAAGTTTTTTATTGCATAAATAACACTGTATCAATGATACTGAAAATAAAGAAAATTCTCCCACAGACAGATTCTGCCATCATTCTGACTTGTCTTATTCTGGGTTCTCTAGAAAATAGAGTCTTGAGATAAAATCTGACACTTTATTAGGAAATTCAACTCCAGGGAAGCAGGAGTGATAGAAAAGAGAAAGGAGGCAGGGGAAGGGAATCAAATATGCAGTGGTGCATTACCAGACTGGTTATTTTGCTAAATGCCCATTGCTTGGTGTCAGGAGCAACTGATTGCCAGCGCTTATGGGCAGGTCTTCTGAAAGCTGTGTGAGTTACTGCCTCTTACGGCAGTTTATCCAGGGGTGTGAAGGGAGAAGAGTTATCTACTGGCTCCTGTCTCTCTTTGGTAAAGAGTCTCCCCATGGAGAGCTAATGTCCCCGTACTTCTGGGTTGTCCACATGTGGGCACTGCATGAGTCCTATCGTGTCTCATGTCTCATTGGCAACAAGAAAGCCCAGCCAGGATGTGAGAGGCATGAGGCATGGCATGAGGTGCAGGTCACCGGGCTGTGCTTCAGGAACTTGGCTGCCACCTCAGCTGGGACAGATCATAGGGCCAGAAACTGGGAAACAGCAGAGCCAAGAGGGTCTGATACACTAACACCTCGACTATTAACATTCTTATAAAGTAACTCTTTCCTGTGCACTTGTATTTTGATTTTTAGAACTGTATTTTGATGGCTATAATTAGCCAATGAAGTATTTTTCCCAACATAATGCCCCAGATATTTTTAGGTTGCTATATTCTTAGTAATTCTCTGTGTTCACAGGTGCATAGTTGCATGGCCATAATCAACTTGAATGCTGATTCAAATTGGCAGTCCGTTGGCAGTCAGACACATGAGGCACAATAGGTGTGAACCTAACACTGTGTTCACTTAGCTTTGTGGAGCACACAAACAGTCATCATATTAGACACAACAGCCTCATCTCTGCAGGAGGCTGCTACCCAAGGACACAGTTCATTTGCTTCCTCGACTGGTTCAGGGTAACATAGTTGGCAAGGACTGAGAGCCAAGGTGCACACAGATCACCCTGACCCAAAGAAGCCTCAGCCTCAGGTTCCTGCAAATATTTAAAACTGTTTTGGTCACACATGCCCAAGGCCACGTACCAACTCACAGGCCCCCACTAGGGAAGAGTCCTATACATTAGGAATTTCCCAGTGGACAAGGAGTGACTTTCCATATTTACCTTAACTCTGCACCTTCTCGAAAAACATACTTAAAGATCATTTTCTCCCCAAGTACGCTGAACCAGGCCTTTTATTCACAATAATATTCCATCAAGTTGATTGACCATAATTACTTAACCATGGCCCCTTTGTTAGAGCATCTATCTGTGGGCACCCATTAAATAGTTATCTAATTAATATCACTGCCACAGCAAGATTTGAGTGCCATAGTCTAGCCATAAGCTTCACAAAATTAGTTATTAACATCAAGACAGCTCACAGATCAAGATAGCAGCAGCCTTCTCCACCTGTTTGGGCCAAGCAGAGGCAATGCTTACTCCTGGCAGGTGTTTGCCCCAGCCACTTGGATGTGTTTCAGGACTAGGCTCTTTATAAGTACCTTGGAGCCCTGCATAAATATATAAGTATCACTAATCTAACCAGATGTGACCTCTAGAAGAGAAAATCGGATACAATATGATGTCATGAAAATGCTATAAATTTGCATCCATTCAGGGACACAAAATCTCATGGAAGATTAAAACCACAAATGAATATTTTTAAATCTCACCATCAATTCCGTGAAGGAGTTAGAGGTGCCAGTCTATTGGAGGTGCTCATGGGTTGAAGTTTCCCTAGAAGAACCATGTGTCAGGAATTCATCAATTGTGCATTGCGAAGAATGAGGGGCGGGAATGGGGAACACCTGCCAATCCAGCCTTGGGAATCACTCCTGACACCATAATCTATTATTAAGTGAAAAAGACAAGCTTTGGATTGAACGTACACATCTGCCTCTGTTCCCAAAACTCCACCGAATAAGCAGAAGGAATAAAATACCAAAAGTTGTACAAATCCACAAAGAAAAAGATGGGGGCAGGAGCTGACAGCTGAGAGAGGAGTCAATAAAACTCTGGAAGCTGGAAACAGATGACTAAACTTCCAATGGACTTACCATGCCAGAGAAAACTAAAATCTGTCTGTTGCAGGGATGCCAAGAAACAAACAGATAGCAGAGGTGAGGGTGGAGGGTTGGTTGGAAGTTTGTAAGAGAAGCAGATTCTCTCCTATGTCCCAGCAATCTCCCAACTGTAGCCTGGAACTCTTTTCTCTGAGTGGTAACCCAAAGACACCCTAGAATCAGACACAGCAGGTGAGAACAAAAGGGCTTATCTCTCAGATAAGCAAGTGAAAGTACACACAGTAAGTAGTATGGTATCCCCTTTCCCTCGTGGAGCTGCAGGGAGGCAGAGGACTAGCTTAGTCTTTAGAGAAAAAAAAAATAAATCCTACATAACAGATCTCCTCCTAATCACTCTATATAAAACCACTTCTCAATAATTCACTTCTCAAGAAGCCACCTATGAAGCTCTCAATAAGATCTTAAGTGCCTCATTCTGAAATATAAACAGAGAGCCTAGGATTGCCAGACATTCGAGAAAACCCCTCCCACCAAAGGCAAAATAACAAAACAAACAGCACAAAAGGAACTCTGAGGAAAGAGAGGCAGTGTAAGAAATAGATGAACTCCTCCCAAAAAACTAAGTTAATGTCTTCAGAGAAATGAGAGACTACATTCATGACATAGAACAAGAAGCTATGCAAAAGGAATATTCAAGAATAGAAGATGTTAGAAAATTTTTTAAAAATAGCAAAAGTAAAACATAAAGTAGAAGGATTGGGAATGTAATTTGAGGAAATCTGTCAAAAAAAGAGAACAATGACAAAAGAAACTGAGACAAAAGATAAGAAAACTAGAGGATCAGGCCAGCAGATACAACATCAAAATAATAAAATTTCAGAGAGGAAGAATGGGAAAAAGTAGAAGTGAGGACATTATTAAAGAATTAACACAGGAAAAATTTTCCAAATTGGAAGGACTTGCGTCTCCACAGAAAGGGATACAAATGCTATAATAAAAAGGTAAAAAGCTGGGGATTGGGGGAAAGATTTGTTTCTACATTGGTAAAACCAGAAAATAAATCTTATTTACATGTTGTTACAAGGATTTAACTTAAGGATATTTCCTATGCAGACAGAACATGCCCTGCCATATATTTAATAGTATGTGCAAGAAAATTATTCAGTGAACATGTTTGCATTAGCTATAAAACATCAAATGGTTTCTCTTCTTCATATTTCTCCATTTGATCTATGTTGGTTGAATGGTCGCAATAACAGACTTCAGTCTTCTTATATCCCTTTTACAGCTTCTTGCAGAGCAAGTATTTGCTGAAGTATTTATTGACTTTAGGAATCAGCTTTTATAAACAAACCAGTTGAAGCTAAAGAGAACCCTTGAAGTCTTGTTGGACAGAGCATCTAGAACTGAATGAGATTAGTGTAGTGAGCAATTGAATGAGTCAGTAGCCTTCGCTAGGAGTTGATCATGTTTAGTTCCGTTCCCATTTGGGATGCTTGGTTCTGCACAAGGACCCCTGGTTTTATTGGCTCCAAAGGAGTAGATCTGAGCCCTAAGAGTGATATATATCTTCCCTCTAAAACCCTAAATTCACACCATTAGCACAATTAGCAAAACTCAAGTCAGCAACACTGTTTCCTGCTTAATCCCCCAATTAAATACAGCACAAATTCATGCATCTTAATCTTAAGTTATTTGAATTGGCTAATAAATACATGGACAGTGACTTCTGCTTATTTTTGTGCTTGGCTTGGAATTAGCGCTTGCATCCTAATTTGACCTGCCCAAGAGGACCTGCATGACTTCAGCACCCAGGACCAGCCCAGCTTAGACACAGACACTTAGAAGCAGAAATCAGGAAAGGAAGTCATTTGATCTTTAAGTGACAATCTTATTTTACAGAGGAAGAGAGACAGAGGTGGAGTGAATGACCCAGGCCAACATACAGTGAGCAAGAAAGCCAATCTCCTAAACCCTAGCCAGTACTCTTTATCTTATTCTGGCTTGGCTAATTTCCATTGTTTTTCCCTCTGTCCTTTGTTGCAGACTTTTATTTACTCAAGATCAGTTGAGTAGTTACTTTTCACTGTTTGTTTCGCACCCATATCTGCAGAGAATTTGAGGTGAATTTACTGAATAAAGTTACCTTCAGGTTTAATCACTGAAAACTCTGACTTCATAACGCAAACATGAGACTCCATGCTGATCACCATGCTCTGGGCTTTATAAAGTAAAATCAAATAGAGTGGTGGATGTTAAAAAAATATGATGCTTCTCCTTCTATCCTCTCTATGGGAAGTTTCTGTGAGAAACAGGGTTTTGGTTGTGGTATTCTTATTTAATTGGTGGTGTCCCAGTGTGGATATTGTCTTATCTAGTGAGCTGAGTGTCCAATAATATCTCAAATGACAAATGGAATCTTTTGAGCTTAGTGATGTTTCAAGAATTTTCTATGTAATGGTCTTTTGACCACTATTTATTGACCACTATTTATTGAATGTCATGCTAATGGCTGTGAAGCATGAAGAAGAAAACTCTGGTTTCTGCCCCATGGGAGGTTTTGATCATATAAGCAAGATGGGGCAAAAAGTAATAAAACATGATATGAAGTGTAAATCTTAAGAATCTATGTGGTTCACAATAGCCAACGACCGAAGTGTCCATCAGCCATCTGTGGATGAATAGATAAAATACGGTATATACATACAATGGAATATTGTTCCATCTTAAAAAGGAAATAACATGTTATGACATGGTTGAGACTCAAAAACACTATGTTAATTGAAACAAGCCAGTCACACATGGACAAACACTGTGTATTACACTGATATAAGGTACATACAGTAGTCAGATTCATGGAGATGAAAAACAGAATGGTGCTTGGCAGGCACTGGGGGCGGGAGTGGAAGACAGGGAGTTCTTGTCTAAGTGGGGACAGAGCTTCAGTTTGGGAAGATGAAAAAGTTCTAGTGATGGATGGTGGTGGTGGTTGCACAGCAATATCAGTGTTCTTACGGTCTCTGAACTTAAAAATGGTTAGAATTGTGAATTTTTTTTACCACAAAAAATAATAATTAAAGAAAGAGTATATGTGGTAAATTCAGACACATTTTCTTACATTTTTAAGAATCGTCTTATATAAGCTGATTCCACAGGCCAGAGAATCTTCCTCCTGCAGCCAGGTGGCCAGTCATGATACTGCAGTGGAGCCTTGTCTGTTAGAATGGCTCGAGACAACACATGGTCCAGCGGGGCCCAGCCCAGGGGCCACTGCTGCTTTGCCCCTGCCCAGTCTCCTTTCTCAGCCCAGTCCCTACATCCCTCCCTTCCAAATTCTTTCTCTATTCCACCGCGGTCTCCCCCTCCCACTTCTCTTTTTATCCCACTCTCAGCTTGCCTAGTAGCTCCACCCCTTTCCCTCTGATCTTCAACCCCAAATGAAAACTGGTTTCGACCAAGGCACCAGGACCCAGATGTGAAATTTTCTTCTATTTTGTCTGCAAGCCAACCTCTCTCCATATGTTTCACTCTATATATTCATGACATAAAGGCGAGTGTTTTGGTCAGGAGTTTTAGCTAAAACCCAAGTCTAAGCATGCCTCTCTCATCCCCACTCCTCTCTAAGCATGTGCTTCTTTCCTCTCACTTTTTCTGTCATCTGGTTTGCTCTACTTCTGCAACTTGGCAGGACATGTGACTGACAATACACCCAGGTTTTCATGTTTCAGCCCCAGAGGGAATCTCTTGCTGGGTCTCAATTCTGAATGCTCAAGGAAGTGACCAACTGGCCCAGCTTGATCCAAAGACCCTCCCCTGGACCAATCCTATGTGGCCAGGTGGCAGGACCCATGGGACTAACATGGGGCTAGATCCCAATGTTACAGCCATGTGATGAGAGGCAATAGGCCATTTTCAAATGTGGGAAAGAGAAAGACATTCTTCAGAGAACCTAATAGTAGTAAAATAAACCAAATTAAATCCACACATCCTATAATTTAGGACTCTTCCTAAATTTACATCTCCAAATTATTAGTGCCTTTATTCTACAACTCCTTCAGAAAGGTTTCTGGTAATGGAGCCTTTCCCACACTTGACCACTGTGGGGTTAGGGGCGCTCTGCTGCTGCTGCTGCCTTGGGGGTCCTAGGGAAGAATTCTGACTCTCTCTGTATCCCTATCTTTCAGTGTACTGCTGCCTGTGGAGGTGGCCTTCAGAAGAGGACTGTCTATTGTGTCCCCTCAGAGGACACTAAAACTGAAGACCAAGACCAGTGCCTGTGTGATCATGAAACCAGACCTCCAGAATTCAAAAAATGCAACCAACAGGCCTGCAAAAAGAGTGCTGGTGGGTGAATGGGTTTGCTCAAGGGGGAAGAGAGCTTTTCATAACTAAGTCATTCTGCATAATTCAACTTGTAAATAGGTGTACATCCCTTTTACTGAACAAGAGAATCTTAATGCTGAAAAGGCCAGCCAGCAACCCTGGGAGCAAGCTGTCTGATTTGGTGAGGTTTGACTCTAATTCCTTGAAAGATTATCTCATTCATTCCTTTATTTCTAAGCATGTTCACACTGACATCTTCTCACATGGATAAGAATTACTTCTGTTTTCAAAGATGTCTGAGAGATATTCCAGCCTTTCTTGGGAACCTGAGGAAGTATGGAATGGTCCTCTCTATAAATATAGTACCATCACCTTAGGCCAGGTTCCCCAGAAGCAGATAAAGAGATGAAGGTGTATGTGCAAGGGGTTCATTAAGGAAGTGCTCCCAGGGAAGATCATTAAGAGAGTGGAGGAGGCAGGAAGGAAAAGGGAGGAGGTACAGCCAAGGTGCCCACTCAGGAACCTGAAGTCCTACCTTCAGTTGGGTCCCACAAGGGAGCTCTAGAGTGTAAGTTATACCTCAGAATTGTCCACTCCTGGGCCAGTAAACCATACTTTCACTCTCCTGCACTCTTCAGCCATTGTCTAAGTGCCACCTCAGGGGAAGTGAATTTGTAGGCATTTAAAGCTCTCTACGTGGAGAGACAATGGCGCTCCTATAGGCTGCATGGGTTCAACCATGATCTCTAATGTCCACTTCACTGATATTTTGGGCTTCATTGACATGTAAGATTTCTAAATTAAATATAAAACCCAGAGAGAAAGTTTTCAGACAGGGAGAGAAGATGTTTTTGATAGTTTATTTACATTAGTTACAAAGTAGAGAATGTCTCATATAGATATAGTTCAGTAACTGGAGTCTAGAGTATCAGGATGAATGACCTCTGCCCCTAAAGAAAGAACCAACTATGAGACATCAACTAAGGGTCACACTGCTCCTGGAAAAGCATCCTGTTGGCAGTGCACAGTGGTAGTCTTTTTCCAAAGATTCTTAAAGATGAGAAGTAGTGAAATGTGTGGTTGCCTCCTCCCAAGTACTAAAGCACCCAACAAAGACTGCCCTTAAAGTTAATGTCCTGAGAAGATTTTCCTAGGGATTTTTTATATACAAATCATGCATTTATTCAACAAATATTTGTTGGGCACTTACTGCATGCTAGACATCAGGTCAAAGAAGAAACAAAACCACAAATGAGTGACAGGCTCTATGAGAAGAGAGGGAAGGGATGTTATGGGAGTACTTGGGAAGGGCATCGAACCTAAACTGGGAAGATCAGGGAAGGCTCTAGAAAGTAGAAAGGTCAGGCAAAAGGTTCCAGGAGAAGCTTTCAGCTTCTGGAATAGTCAGAAAGAAGATGATGGCATGGCACATAGCTCTAACTCCAATACAAAGTTCAGGGAAGTGAGGAAATGATAGAGTTAAGAGAGGTAAGCTGGAATTAGAGGATGGAGAGTCTTGTGAAGTGTGCTGATGAGTTTGAACTTTATCCCTGAGGCAGAAGGGAGCCCTTGAAGAATCCCAAATGTGGAAGTGAAGATAAGAAAGTCATTGCTGTCTGCAATGTGGAGGACAGAGAAAGCAGTTAGGAGACTGCAACTCTACCCAAAGCAAGAGATGTACTATATGGCATGAACTGGGGCAGTAGAAGTGCAGTTAGAGAGTAGTAAGTAGATTTAGGAGCTACCTAAAAGAAAAACTTGACAGCACTTTGTGCTGGGAGAAAAGAGAGAAAGGCTATGCTCATGTTTCTGACTCAGGCAGCTGAGTAGAAGAAGCCACCATGCACTAAGAGATGATGCCCAGGAATGGGTTTGGGAATGGGGGAAGGTAGTGAGTTCTGTTTGGGACATATTTGTTGAGGGGCCCGTGAATCATCTAGGTAGGGGTGCCCTGTGATCCTTTTGTTCCATAGGTGTGGGGGCCAGGAGAGAGATACGGGTTGGAAATCATGACCAAAATGCACACAGAAGGGGAAAGTGCTTTAAGCATGATTATCACATGTAGCTTCTTTCTGACCAACTTGCATTTGAGCATAGCTTTCATTGGCCCTTATTTCATTGGCCCTAAATGCCAAAAGAAGTCACCCAGGGCTCATCATCAGAGGTATTTTTAATATTTAATCTTCCAGACTCTTGCTTCTCGAAGTGTGATCCCTAGACCAGCTGAATTAGCATTTCCTAGGAGCTTGAGGGTCTCAGTCCTCACTCCAGACCTACTGAGTCAGAATCTGCATTTAAACAAGATGCTTGGTGCTTCAGATGCACATGAAAGATTGAGAAACACTCTGTTCTAGACCTTCTTCCTTTCATTTCATCTTATCATCTTCTACGGTACTATGTTTTAAAATATTGAGGCTACAGAATCCCTTCTGTGTTGTGTTATTTTTTATATGACTGAAGCAGCCACTTAGTCTAGGTTGATCATGCCTAGTATTATGGGTTCTTATTTTTAATTATATGTAGATCATTTTTAAATGTCTTATTTCTGGACAGTACAATCTTCAATAGTGCATAGATAGTGTCTTTCTTCTTAAATCTCAGACCGAATAGATAGTGACTACAGTTGGCTGGCAAGTGATGAACATAACAATAAATTTCAAACACCAACAAAATGTATGGCTTCTCTTAAAGGCAGAGCCATGCTTACTCATACAGAAGCAACATGAAAAAGCAGTTGCAAGAAATTCCATGACTTAAGTAACCATCCAGCCCCCCCTGACCTCTATACCCTCTAAAATGCTTTGAAATATGCATTCAATGCACAGATTCCTATCAGTCAGCCATCACAACAGACATACCCCTATGTCCATCTCGTAAGGTCACGTATGAATTCCTAAAAAGTTTGCTTTCCTCCAGATCATTTTACTTCTTTTAGAGATCATCTAAGTTTATAATGACTTAAAACCTAAATTGGAACTCCCATTTCCATATTAGTGACCACAAAACCCTTTCCAAGTATCTGTGTGGAAAAAAAAATCAAGAAAATTCATTTACTGAGTATGTGCTATGTCCTAGGCATTACATTCATATTGATTAAAAAACAAAAACAAAAGCACAACTCTTATGCAGGCCATTCCTGGAGTTGTTTTGTTCTTGTTGCTTTTAATTTGGGGATTGAAGTATAGAAAAGGCAAGAAAAAGAATAAGAACAGTACTTAGATCCAATGTTGATACAAATGAACATTCCAGTCAATAAGTTTCTACTAAAGGATATTCTTCCAGATGAATAGGATTTCATTCATTCATTTATTGAGCAAACATTAGTGATCACAAAATGTCTCAGGCAAGTGCTAAAAACTGAGCATAAAGAAATGAGTAAGACACAGTTCCTGGCTTCAAGGAGCCCAAAGTCTTATAGAAATTGCATTTGTCAACAACACTGAAATTATTTTTCAACCTTCTTTCACGGACGAAACATTATTCCTTCAACACAATCCAGCTGACAGCAAGGGAACAGGCATATAACTGTCCCTTTAAATTCCCGAGGATGGTTTCTATTGAATAGGCAGAAGCAGATTCCGGGTCTCCTCTCCAAGTTGCCCCTTATTATAAGCATTGTGTGTACTTCAGAACTGGGCTCCCTTTGGCTGATGAACACAACAAGCCTTCATTGTTTTACAATAATAAGGAGGACTGATGCAATTAAGCTCTGCCATGATGTGGGGTTCACAGTCATTGTCTGAATGAGCTGCTAAACAGGCCTGGAACACAGACCTGTGTGGAGGTGGTATGGGCCACCTCCACTCTTCCTGTGGTCTCACCTGATGACCTAGCATGTTTCCAAGGCTCTGTGCACCACTGAAAAGCAAGGGTCTGGATCTCATGGTTCCCAAGATCAGGTAAGGATACCATGCTTGGTTGAGTCTCTTTCAGTCATTTAGGTGTTGACCTAACCTGACAAGTGAGACCTCTGTGTTGAGCAAATGAAGATGTTCTGGACATCTGTTCTGTCTGTGTGATCTCCTCCTCCCCCATCACCAGTACAAAGGATTCATTGTATTGGAGGCAAGGCTGTCGCGGCACTGAGACAACATTCAAACTCCAGCAGCACCATCTATGTACAAGCTGTGTGATGCTGGGCCAGTTGCTAAGCTTCTCTGGAACCCTCAGTTTTTAAAAGGAGAACAAATGTGCCTACACTCAATTTCTATGGGGATAAAATGGCAGAGTATACATCAAGCATTGCCTAGTACATGGTAAATGGTATCTGTATTGTTGTCACTATCTTCATGGAGGAAGGGGTGTATTAGTTTCCTAGGGCTACCATAACAAACCACCATAAACTGGGTGGCTTAAAACAACAGAAAGTTATTCTTTCACAATTCTGGAGGCTAGAAGTTCAAAACTCTCAAGGCATTGGCAGGGCCATGCTTGTTACACTAGTGTCCGGCAGTTGCCGGCGATCATTGGCTTTCCTTGGCGCACAGCTGCGTAACTATAGTCTCTGTCTCCACCATCACGTGCCATCTTCCCTCTCTGTGTCTGTGCCTTCACATGGCCTTTTCCTGTGTGTGTGTGTGTCTGTCTCTATGTCTCTTCCTTTTTTATAAAGACACGGCTCATCTTGGATTAAGGGCCCACCCTACTCCAGAATGATCTCACCTTAATTTATATCATAATTACATCTGCCAAGATCCTATTTCCAAATCAGGTCACATTCACAGGTTCCAACGGTTAGGACTCCAACTCTGGGGGACACTTAAAAGGATAACAGTTCAACATACAACAGAGGTGAAGACCTTGGGGGCTTCCTAGAGGCCCTTTTTATAATGGCAGGCACGCATGGGAAAGATCACGCTTTAGCCCTTAGTAGAAATGGCTCACACAACACTTACAGAACAGCTGAAGACAGCAGGTGGTGGCGTGTGGAAGCAAGTGGTCAATAATAATGGCAGTTTGGAGACTGGGACAGAAGGGATCCATGTGGGTCAACACAGCCAAAAGACACTTGGTGGAGAGGTGGGCTGCAGGCTGAGCAGCCACACTTCCTGTCTTCCGCCTTTCTTGCAGCAGGACCAGAGCACTCACGTACCCAGGCCAGGGAGAATTTGGAGCAAAGACCTACCCCACGTGCACCTTCTCTATCCACCATCCACTCAGACTTCACAAGACGCTGGCTGAGAATTGGGCAGCTGTGCAATACTCTGGCTTCCATGCTGGGTGCTATACCAAAGCCAGCGCCACGAAGGGAGCCTTGCTTTGTCTTGAGCAGCAGCACACGATGCACCACCAAGCCCCATGAAGAATGCCTGCTGCCCTGGTGGGGACATGGGAGATAAAGAGCCCAAAGGAATATTCCACAACAGGAATGCCTCATCAGTCTGCGGCCATACCACCCTGAACGCTCCTGATCTCATCTGATCTTGGAAGCTAAGCAGGGTCAGGCCTGGTTAGTACTTGGATGGGAGGAATGCCTGGTCAAAACACATACTCTGTCTGGAACTTCCAAGGGCATGAGACAATTTCCTTGGCCAGCTGCGGTGGCTCACATCTATAATCCTAGCACTCTAGGCGGCCAAGGAGGAAGGATCACTGGAGGTCAGGAGTTCGAGATCAGCCTGAGCAAGAGAGAGATCCTGTCGCTATTAAAAATAGAAAAAAAATTAGCTGGACGCGGCGGTGTGCACCAGTAGTCCCAGCTACTCAGGAAGCTGAGGCAGGAGGATCGCTTGAGCCTAGGAGTTTGAGGTTGCTGTGAGCTAGGCAGATGCCACTGCACTCTAGCCTAGGTGACAGAGTGAGACTCTGTCTCAAAAAATAAATAAATAAAGACAATTTCCTGTGGGATTTTTGGAGAGACTGATTTTTTTTATAACATCTGAAAGAAGAGACCTGTAGAAGAAAAGAATCAACGATGAAGACTGAGGTCACAGGTCCTAGGAGCATTGTATGTTACCTCTTCCTAAGTGCACTTACAGCTTGCACACCAAATGGGATTCTGGCAGCTAGCAAGAGACACTCATTTCTTCACAAAAAAACAAGACACAGTCAAGGGAACAAGGAGTTTTGAGGTGATAAAAAGCGTTACTTTTGCCTTTATGATGTAAAGGTGAAAAAAGCATAGGGAGGTAAAAATACTGTCACAAATTTGGGATAAAGAGGATATTACTTCAGTTGCTACTTTTCCTGATTGTTCTATTTACAAAGGACCATGATCTGTTTATAAAAGTGCTTTTCTTCAGAACTATGAAAATCTTTTCTCTGGAAAGGCAACCAGAGCTCCAAGAAGCACTCAAGCAAAACTTGAAATAATTTTACTTCCTACAAAGAAAATCTAATTCGAACCTCATTGAATTCCTTTCATACCAGGAATACACAGGCCAGTGCTGTCTGCGGGGTGCGGGGGTGTACCTGAGCAATCTAGCCTCATGCCCTGACTCGTGTATGAGGAAAGCAAGGCCAAGAAAATTAAGGGACATACATGCCCAGAGCTAGTTAGAGTAGAACAAGGATTAGAACTTGGGTAACTAATTGTATACTACCATGGGAATTATTTGTACACGTCGTCTGCCTTCATCTACATGGTACAAGGTAAATATCTGTGTCCTTCACTCTGCTGCGCAGTGCCCAGGAAGCACCACTTAGTGGGCTGACTGGTCGATTGCCTGGCACTCTGCGCAATATGGGGGGTAACAGCACAAGCTCCAGAGTCAAAACTGCCTGTGTTCAGATCTGGCTGTGCCACTTACCAGCTGCACAACCTGGTACAAGTTCTTAATGGGTCTAGGCCTTACTTTCCTCATTTGTGAAACGGAAAAAAAATATTTACCTACCAGTACTGCTGTGAAGATTGAATGAAGTGATACATGCGAAACACCGCATTCGACTGTTGCCATGACAATACTGCATAGCAGAGCACCCCTACACTCAGGGGTTTAAAGCTACAGTCGTGTATTTTCTGCTCAGCATCTGTAGGCCAAAGTTCAGCTGGTTGAGCTTGGATTTGGTTGGCCTTGGCTGCAAGCTGTTGGTTGGGTCTAGATCTGCTCCATCTGCTCCCATCTCCCTTGGTGGCTGCATGAGCCAGGTTCTCCCTCTGGTGACGGCCGATGTTCATCAGGCAGGCTACTACTATGCAGAAGTAAAGAATTGTGACTGATAATTTTAACACCAACACTTTACACAGTGTCTGATACATAATGAACATTCAGTGGATATTAACCACTGTTACGAATTGTCATGAATCCTTTCTAGGTAGACATTTAAAGTCTTACGTTAACAGAGGCTGTGCTCATTCACCTACAAAGGATAATCTTTGATTTTTTTTCTTATTTATTTTCTCCTCCCACAGATTTACTTTGCACCAAGGACAAGCTGTCGGCCAGTTTCTGCCAGACGCTGAAAGCCATGAAGAAATGTTCTGTGCCCACTGTGAGGGATCAGTGCTGCTTCTCGTGTCCCCAGACACACGTCACCCACACCGGAAGGCAAAGAAAGAGACAGTTGCTCCCAAATCCCAAAGCACTCTGAGTCCAGAAGGAAGCCACCCTCCACCACAGACTGCAGCAGCTGCTGACCTTTCGCCCTGGGGGCTGCTTCTTTGAGGTTTTGCTTTACATATTTCAGGTTCAACTTTGGATCATACCAGAACAAAATTCATTGTCTTCCTCTAGCCACAAAATGTCCCTCCCAGGAGGCCTGGGCTATCATACTTGCTGCTCCTTATAGGAAGGTAACCATCTAGGAGAATCAGGCATCACCTGGGATCAGTGCCAGACTAGGCAGGTCTGTGAAAGTGTCTTTTTTCCCCCCTTAAAGAGAAAATCAAAGAGACCAGACTTTTCCCAGACTACCTTGATAGCATCAAGAAACAGCCACACTCACCCAGGGAACAAGTAATTTTGTTCATTTACCTTGATGAATATTTTTTTCTCCCTGCCTGCTGTTTAAAATGATATGGAGGAGTTTTTAGAGACATTTTTTTAATTCACGCAGGCAGAGGAGCACTTTCTCCACCCAGTGTTCAACTGGGGCTGGAGAAGGACGTCTTAGCTCCACCCCTCAGTCTCTTCCTCCATCCCTGTAGGACTCCCCACTTGGCCTCTCTAGAGTCCCTGCCCACCGTGAGACACTAGACTACTAGGAAGAAATGGGCACAGAAAAAGCAGCCTAAGGAATTTAGGTTAGTTACGCAGAAAATATTTCTCACTTGAGGAAAATTTCTTTGAAAACTCTTAAAAAGCGAAGGAAAAGAAATCGACTTCTTGCTAGTATAAGAAAGGAAATGTGGGCCTTTGTTCTTCCCACTTCCCTGGCAAATACCTGTTCCTTTGCAGAAGAGCCAATGGGTCCCCCGTCTGCCTGTCCCTCCCTGTGCAGTCCCTGCCTGCGGCACGAGTCAGGTCCTCCCACCGTCCTGCTGCAGGAGGTTCATACCCAAAGATGTACCCCAGGTCCATGGCTGCCACCTGCCCTCACCTCGGAAAATGGAGCTACAGATTAAAATATCTCAAAGAACCAGATAATTGCACTAAGTACAAGAACGTAGTACAAACTAGTAAGGTAAAGATGATCGACTCCTCATCATACTCAATGTGTAGTTTTAAAGGTCTTTTACCTTGGGGGAAACAGGCAAGTCGGGGAGTCCAAAACACTGAAACGGAAGTTAGAATGCTCAGTCTGATGTTCCCACACCCATGGGAAGTCAGAGTAGGCTGTGGTCTCAAATTCAGAGTAAATTTCCAGGCAATCTGATTTCTAAGGGGAGGTGCTTATATGAACTGGGCCCAAAGAGGGTGGGAGGGTGGAGGGGTTTAAGCCTCAAGGGGAGGAAGACCTCAGTACCAATTCTGACAGGGAGGAAGGCAGGGACGTGGCCTTCGTATAATGCGCAGCATATTTCCAGGCTCGGGCACAGACACATTTAATATTCATCGTGGAGCACAATGGTCCCATATCTCCTTTAATGACCTATCCATTCAGCATACGGTGCTATTGAAAAATGGTGCTAATATCTAGATGGTGGAGAACTAATATAAACATGTAGATAGGCATACAGATGGGTACGTGTGTGTGAAACTCATCTATGTATGTATACACCTCTTCTGTAAATGTATAATGGTGTTGCTGGCCAATGCCAGTTCTATTGCTTGGGTACCTTGAATTTAAAATTTTATATTATGTGCCTTTTATTTTTTTCAAGCCATTAATGTGTATGACTCTGATAAATTCCTGTGGAAAATAAAACACTGGGATTGGGATGAAATTCAAGATAGACCAGAAACAGGAGGAAGGTAGAAATGTTTACCTAAAGTCAGGGAATTCATTTCTAGATAATAATTACATTCTTGTATTCTCTGCCTTTAAATATAAACATTGCTGGTTGATGATAATCTCTGGTGAAATAACAGTTTTAGAGAATAGAAGACACTTAAATTGTTAGTGACATGAGTGGAAGAGAATCAGATTTGTTTTAATGAGGCAATTTGCAAAGACTATCCTTAAATGCGATGTAAACTTTCAGAGAGATTAATTTAGTAAGCTGGATTGATTTAACTTAATCTGGTACTGTACTAGCATAGGGTCAAATACACATCATCAGAGACCTAGGTCTGACCAGGCTTATAAAACTCAGGAACAAACCCAAATTCCTACTGACCTCAACAAACTAAACTAGGCCAAATTACCCAATAAACAAAATGGACCACCTTATTTATGACCCACGTGGTGGAGTAGATGGTAGACATGTGGAAGGTTTGGCCATGTGCTCCATTCTAGGTCTTTTGCAGTTTCTCAAAGGCACAGAACTGGCCTCTAATTACGCATCACGGACATTTGGCTCCTGTATTGAGGCTGTGTTGTAACACAGTTGCGTGACGTCTGTCATTCTGGAGTGCAGGACAAAGATAGTGCTTGCTAGAGGAGCCCTCTGTCACCTTGCCTGTTGCCTTGGCAATCACTCAGCTATAAGTCATCAGTATTTTGACAGGTCCCCATACTGGCAACACGAAAGAGGCCTCAGTTCAACAGGAAGACTCTGAAAGCAAGAACCTGGATGGTGTCTTCATCTCTGATGGCTGGGGGCTGACGTGAAGCAGAATTGTTGTTTAACTTTACCCAGGTCCTCCTTTCTTCCCACGTGCAATGTGCAAGTGAGAAGCACATCCAGGGACACTGGATACAGGTCTACCAGGAACCAGAGAAGACCACCACAGGATCTGGTGCTTAAACACATTACACTGTGCTCAAACACATTAATGTTCTAAAGCCCAGTTTGGTTTACACTGCCTTTCACAGTAGTACAGTTAGCTGTTCTCTGAAAAGTTGCGGGTTAATGTAATTCTTGAATAAAAACGTAATTAAACACACCATAAGAGAACACTATCCCAAGAAACTTAATAGTGAATACTTTTTTAAATCAGGGAGTTGTTTCATGGTTCAAGAATTGCCTCCTTTTGTAGGAATGCTTTGTTTTGTGATGAGTTTTCTTAAACAAGAGCATACCTCCGTCCAGTCTCCTGAGACAGCCAAGTCCCCACTAGCCTCTCAATGTGATGCTTTCAGAGAGTCAGTGAATGTTTCTGATAATCTTCACCAAGTATCTGAAACACAATTTGAGGGATTATACTGTTTCAGACCATAACTTCCCATTCAATTGACTAAAATCTTCCAAACTAAAAGCCACACATTGCTACCCCAGAGAGTGCAGGTCTCAGCTCTTCTCCTTCTTGACTTTAAATTGAAGCTCTGGGATGGGGTTCTGGTGCTCAGGCCACAATGATTCACTTTCAAGGTAGAGACCACATAACATGAACTGCCTGGTGCTACAACCTAGACAACATATTTGATGCTACTCCTGTTGTTTGTATTGCTAACTCAAGTATTATTAGGTTATACCATTAAAAAAACATGGTGGGGGAAGCACAATTCTACCTATCATTGTCCTCCAAAGTGGTTCTATGCCACACACAGCCCAACCCATTGCACCCCCTGCATCTCTGTGCTGCTTTGCCAGTCCCCTGTCCCCAGCCCCCTTAAGGGTACCTTGGTGGGTATCTCAGTACTTAAACCCAGAGTGTAATCATAGCCTGCCTTTGTGTGGCATCAATAAATGGTCAAACTCACCGGTGTTTCCATGTGATTCATGTGTGCTGAGAGACTCCCCCCACCCCCAGTGTTACCTTGGATTTTAGCAACCTGGAGGAGGATGCTGTCAATTTCTTCTCCCACACCATTTCCAGGTTTCCTCCTACCCAACCCCTAGATCAGTACATTATGAGATGAATCACATCCCAGGTGAGGTAGAACTTAGCTCTCTTCTCATGAATGTGCAACATTTGACACAATCCACCATATGATAATCTGAAGTAATACCTGAAATTCCCCATCACACTAAATCTGCTGAATTCATGCAGCTCACAGAATAACCTACTCCGTCATCCATCCAAAGTGTAGACATAATGCTTAAGAGAAAAGGACCCATCTCTAGAGGAAATCCAATTCTTTTTCAAAGATGGTGCAAAGCACAGTAAGTGCAACCAGCAAAGGTAGAATGTGTATATATGGCAATGAAATCCACTCCTGGAATAAGTAAAAGGCATTGAGGGAGGGAAGAACTAGGCATCTTGTGAGGACAAGAGTGACTTTATCTTTTTAAATTATTTATTTATATATTCATTTATTTATTTTTTAGAGACAGAGTCTTGCTCTGTTGCCCGGGCTAGAGGGCTAGAGTGCTAGAGTGCCCTGGCATCAGCCTGGCTCACAGCAGCCTCAAACTCCCAGGCTCAAGTGATCCTCCTGTCTGAGCCTCCTGAGTAGCTGGGACTACAGGTGCACACCACCATGCCTGGGTAATTTTTCCTATTTTTAGTAGAGACGGGGTCTCACTCTTGCTCAGGCTGGTCTCGAACTCCTGAACTCAAGTGATCCTCCCACCTCAGCCTCCCAGAGTGCTAGGATTACATGCATGAACCATGATTTTGTTTTTAAATGCTAAGCAGCCCGACTAATCCTGAGTCTGGGAATGCCTCCCAAATGTCTAGTTGATGTATTATTCTTTTTGTAGGAATACCTATTCACTATAAGTTTCACCTTTACTCCAAAATAGCCCTTAATGCTGTTACAGAAATTATAGGCTGTGATGCCAGCAGCACTGTCTCAGCCACCTACACATTCCTTCCAGAGCACGTATACTTTTCCCCCAAGATACAAGCCCTGGGTCTGCGGGTGTTGTGGAGTGGAGATCTATCTGTCTTGCAGCCACCCAAGACCACATTTCTGTAAGTTCCCCTAATAAATCATCCTATACCAATAAACTGGATCGATCTGTCTCATTCCTTGGTTTCTGGGCTCCTTCGGCCACTTTGCATATATGGCCCTTTCACAGAAAACCTCTCCAGGTGACCCCTAGAATGTTGAGGACATGAATGTAAGTGATAGGAAATCTGTTTCTGGTCAAGGAGGCATCACAGAGGACCATAAACACCTCCCTATTTATACCTTAGAAACGCTTCTTTCTATGGCCACAAGGCAACTTTTTCCTACCCTGCAAAGTTTAGTGCAAATGCTACTTCCCCTGGGACTCCTACCCTGACCTTGCCAGAAAGACTGAGACACTCCTTTGCTTCTACTATACCTTGTACATTTTTAACCAGAAGAGTAGCTCTTAATCAGGGGTGATTTTGTCCCCCAGCAGATACTTAACAATGTTCGGAGACATTTTCTTTTTTTTTTTCAGAGAGGGTCTCACTCTGTTGCTCAGGCTGGAGTGCAATGGCATAATCATAGCTCACTGAAGCTGGAGACATTTTTTGTTTTCACTGCTGGGGAGTAGGGAGGGAAGGAATGTTACTGGCATCTAGGGAGTAGAGGCCAAGAATGCTGTTAAACATCCTACAGGATGACACCCCCAACAACGAAGAACTGTCTGGCTCAAAATGTCAATAGTTTTGAAGCTGAAAAATCTTGCACCAAAATAATTATCACCTTGGATTGAGTAGGAGGGGTTCTGGGTTGAGTAAAACTGAACTCACCCTAAAAATTTAGACATCACAGAAGGACTGGTGAGGCAGGTCAGAAAACCTGAAAAGAAGAGAAAAATGCATTGGGAATTAAAGCACACCAGCTTGATGAAAGCATCTTGATGTTGGAGGGGAGGTGTGATTGTGAGCATAGCTCCAGAATAGTCTTGGACAAGTCCCTGGGGACTCAGCCACCTCAATCCTAAAGCCATGGCAATAAGTCAAAAGCAAGT
>CAUYSK010111905.1:0-13303 GCA_963575035.1 Avahi laniger
TGACTTTTTCTTCCAAATCCTGGATTTTTTTTGTGGTTTCTTTGTGTTGATGATGTATTTTTTCTTGTATATCATTCAGTTTTCTTGCAATCCATGTTTGAAATTCTTCTTCTGTCATTTTAGTGTTCTGAGTTTGGTTAATGTCCATTTCCACGGAGCTGTTGTTCCTTTTGGGGGTGTGCTTTCAGTTTGAGTCTTCATATTTCCAGAGTCCTTTCGCTGGTTTTTTCCCATCTCGATCAGTTGTTCCTTCTTGCCTGTAGATTTTCGTTTGGATAATGACACGCCCCGTTTAGTCTCTGAGCCAGTAGGTGGTGTTTGTGGGTGGGATTCAACCACACCCTTTATGATGAAACAGTAGATGCAGTAAAATGGTGTGCAGGATGATCTCCCTAACAGTAGGTGGCACTTGCAGGGAGGAGCGAGCTGCGGTGCTGTTTTTGGGTCCTGTACCTAGCTCTTATTCCTCTAGAGAGGCCCTCTTGTGCCTCAGGTGGTTGGTAGGGCCCTGGGATTTCCAGTTGTGTCCTTATTCTCCCCCTCAGTGGGAGAAGTGAGTCTGGGTGGGGCTGGGTTGGGCAAGCCTGCCCTCAGGCTCCACAACATTTGCTAGCAGGTTCAAAGGTCTACTCTTTGTTTCTGTGCAAAGCTGCCTGGAGGTGCTGAAATGGCTCCACTCAGCTGAAAGTGTTGGCTAGGGGGCTGGGACTGTCCAAGACCCACACTCTGGAGCAGGTCTCGCTCCCCTCCACTCTCCCCCTCTCCGTGGCCTCTCCCAGGCCTTTGCCAGCAAGTGGGACCTCAGGACAATGGATCGCACCTGGCTGTGACGTGGGCCAGAGGTCCCTACTCAGGATCATAACCTGAGGTGTCCTTATTCTTCACCTCAGTGTGGGCAGGACCCGGAGTGAGTCTGGGTGGGGCTGGGTTGTATAAACCTTCCCTCAGGCTCCACAAGTGCTGTTAGCAGGGGTCAAAGTTCTGCTCTTTGTTTCTGTGCAGAGCTGCCGGGAGGGGCTGAAATGGTTCCTCTCAGCTGAAAGTCTGGGCTTGGCGGTGGGGCTGTCTAAGACCCGCTCTCTGGAGCAGGTCTCGCTCCCCTCCAATCTTGTCTTCTCCGTGTCCTCTCCTAGACCTCTGCCAACAAGCGGGGCCTCAGGCCGATGGATCTCCCCTGGCCGTGATGTGGGCCGGGAGGTTCCCCACCTAGGATGGTAGCCCGAGCTGGGTGCACAGCGCTTTATTAGGAGGAGGGTTGCCAGTCAGGCACACTGATCTGCCCCTGAAGGCACACACTCCTCAGTAGATTCTCTCACAGATCTCCTCTCCGTGCCTCAGGGCAGTGCGATCGTACCTGGGTGTATGGGGTCTGGTCTGCAGGCCTGACTCCTGGACCCCAGAGATCAATCCCCGACCCTGCCAGGGGCAGAGGTGCTGGTCTTGAATCACCTACGGGGTACCCAAGCTGGATTTATTTCACTCTACATGGGAATTTGCCCACGCTGCTGGAGTCCCCAGGCAAGCAGCACCCGTGAGGGCAGGGAACTCACAGTCTGAGTACCCCTCAGGCTGCTCTAGGGCCCCAAAAGGAAAGGTCCCGTTTCTTGGAGATGCCTCCATGTGATGGCTAAATTGTCTCTCTGGGCACCCACGGGTAGGGAGGGGGAAGGAGAGAATGGAGCATTATGGAGTCTGCCGCTAGGCTCGGGTCTGCACCCCGGGAGGCGCCTTGAGGGGGCTGGGAGCCCGGCGCCGAGTCCGCAAGAGGCCACTGCTCACCGGCGGCAGCTGTCTCTGGGCTGGTGTTGGCAGGTCTCTCCAGCCGCTCAGAAGCCACCAGCAGTCCAAGATGCAGGGGAGGGGAAGTTAACCGCTCCACCTACCCTTGTCGCTGGTCTCCAAGCCTCTCGGGACCTTTCTCCTTCCAGTTCTCCTCCGCAACATCTTCCCGTGGAGTCTCCTGTAGTCTCAGGCACCCTTCCTTCTGACCCTCACCGGATCTATGTTTCTCTGCTCGCTTATTTTTTTTCTCTTTCTTCTAAAATTCATCTTTTTTGTAGAGACCTTCTGACTGGCAGCTTGCCTCATCCGCCATCTTGGCTCCTCCACTGGGTCAATTTTTAATATAATGTTCAATACACATTTTAAATGAATATATTCTCCATTAGGTACAGGCCTATCAGATAAATCTTAAGTATATTATATATAGGTTCCTTATCCTTGCTTAATTGTGGTCTGATGATTTCTCACAGATTCATTTTTTCCTAATATATTGATCTTTTTTTCTAGTATTCTCTATCAATTTTGGCTTTATAGATTTCAAAACTATGAAGTTACATGTATAGGTAACACTTTTAAAAGTATTTGTGGATACGGTATATCTAAATATTGTTATACTAGTGTATACTTGAAACTTAAACTCAATGAATTATAAGAGATGAAATCATAATTCATTTTATATATAACCATAGTCATAAAAGTTCTATACAAAATACAGCTGTATTTTCAATAACTAATATACCATGACCAAGTTTTATCCCAGTTATGTAAGGATATCACAAAATCATAAATTGTATCGATGTGTGTCACTGCACTAACAGTAGTGTTTCCTTTTTATGTAATATCTGTCACGTCTATGAATTTGAAATGCGGAAAGCTTATTAAAGCATCTGGTTGTTATGTCACTTGATCAATAGTTGCATTCATTGGTTCTTTATTTTTAATGTTGAACTACCCCTGCCTTTCCTGGAAAAAATATTAATTCGGCCCTGATGATTTTTTGATACATTGTAGAATTCAGTGTATTAATATTTTATATAGGAATTTTCACTGAGATTGGATAATTTTATATTCCCTATTACCTCGCTCACTTTGGATATTAGAGATATAGTAGCCTCATTCGTTTTTTATTCCCTGATTGTTCTACATAAGACCTTAGATTATTTGTGGATTATTTATTTCTTGAATAGATGTAGAAACTGACCTCTAGAATTATTTGGGCCCAGGTTTTCTTTTAGGAGGTGAAAAAATTGTGTAAATTTTCAATTAATTTCCTAAATAGTTATGGGATATTCTTTTTTCTATATCTTTTTGAGCCAGTTGTAATAAATTACATAGTTCTAAGATATAACTTAGGTTTTCAAAGTATTTGCTTTTAATATTGCAATGTTTACCATTTTATTGATTTTAAAAATATTCATTGTATCTGTAGTATATTTTTTATTCCTAATGTGGGTTTGGATTTTTTGCCTTCCTTTTCATGTTCATTTCTTAATTATGCCAGAGGTTTGTCTCCTATGTTAATGTTTCTAGGATGATGATTAAAAAATATTTAATAACCAGCATAGCATAGATACCAGTTAACCAGAAAAGGTCACTGGTTGATCTTCTTTGACCTACATATTATTTAGAACTATATTTTTAATTTCTCAAAAGTAGAATTTTTTAAAATTGTTTTTACATTGGTATCTAACTTAATTGTGCTATGGTCAGATTTTAACATTTGTTAAGACTTGCTTGTAGGTAAAATATATGGTAAATATTAATATATCTTCCATTTGTTCTTGAAAGCACTATGCTCTCTCCATTTATTAGGTGTAATGTTCCATTTGTGACCATTAGATGAAGTTTATTGATTTTTGCATGGGCACATGCTTTATTAATAACTGAGTATTGTGTTAAAATTCTTAGTATGATTCATTTGTCAATGTTTCCCTGTATTTCAAATTTACTTTTTATATTTGTGGTTATGCTGTTAAGTACATAAAAGTTTAGCAGTGTTTTACCTTCTAAACAATTTGAACTGTCTCCATTATGTATCAACCTTCTTTTGCCCTATTTTTTATATTAAAATAGTTATATCAGTTTTCATTTTGTTAATACTTGCATGTTATCTTTTTTTCTATTCATGGACATCCATAATTTCTGTAGTTTTATGATTTTTTTTGTCTATTGTAAGCAGCATCTAGCTAGATACAAAGATGATCAGATTAGGGGAGACTGTCTAGTCGTATTGCTAGCACACATTGACTATCAACCTTATTATATCAAATATTTCTTGTATAGAATTCAAAGTATACAAGTATTAAGTCTTCATGTATGTCATTTTATGAATGAAAATACAGAATTTTCCATGCTATATAACCTTTTAAATTAAAAAAGAATGAATAAAATGGTTTTTAGTGTAGAACTCATGCTGGTTAAGCTTTGAGAAACTGGAAAAAATAGTAAAAGTTATTATAAATTTCCTCCACTTTTCTGGATATTTTACATTAGTATTCAAGCATGCTATGGAATTTGCTGGTAAAATCTCTGTAGGTTACCCCCCAGTTCCCGCGTCTTCTTCACATCTCTGCTCCGCTTGGCCGCCTAACTCCTCGCATACGTTGCCATGACAGTGGTGTCCAGTTCTCTTCTCACATTTTCTCTTGACTCTCTTTCACAATTACCATTATACCGAAATTATTCTTTCCAAGATCACCATGGTTAGTTTTCCATCTTCATCTTGCTGACTTAGCAAGGTTTAACAATCAATCATTTTCTTTTTCTTTCATTTTTTTTTTTTTTATTTCGCCATATGACATTTTCTTTTTCTTAAAACACTTTTTCACTAAGCTTCTGGGACACTCCACCAATTTTCTTTCTATTCGTTGCTACTTCTCAGTCTCATGTATTGGTTCTTCCTTAATTGTAATCATCAGAAGATCCTAAGACTTACCTTTTACAATTCTTTAGTCACACACATCCTCCCTTGGTGAGCATATTCATTGCACAAGCTTGTGTTCCCAAATTTAAATTTCTATTCCAGAACTCTGTCCTGAACTAGTGAATATCTCTACTTAGGTGTCAAATAAACATCTTAAATTTAATATGTTCGAAACTCAGCTTTTGGTCTCCTCTGGCACCACCACCATCTTGAACAAACATGCCTCACCAAAATTTTTCCTAGGAAGGCAACAGGATACTTCCAGTTGATGAAACCAAGAAGGTTTTGAGACATTATTGGCAGAGACAGCTAACTATATGCGATTTGTAATCCTTTCATTTAGTTATAGACTCTTCACTACACATGTTTTTATTTATTTGTTTGTTTATATTTTGGCATATTGCAGGGCTACAAATATTTAGGTTACATATATTTTCTTTGCTCCACCATAGTCAGAGCTTCAAGTGCACCACACCCGTTAGGTGTGTATATATATTCATCCCTCCTCCCCCCTCCCACCTGCCCAACACCTGATGTTACTCATGTTTTGACTGGCCATGTATATTCCCAGCTCAAGAATGCATTTTAGATCTCTTGCAGTGACATGTAGCTATATGCTAGGCTTTCTCCAATGAGATATGCATGGAAGTAAAGCATGCAATTTCAACTTCATGTTCTTAAAGTTGATGTTGTGTGATCTCCATATTTTCTTTCTCCGTTTCCACAAGTTGAAAATTGGCTTCAGTTATTGGGAGCTACCTAATAAATCAGATATGTGTAGTATGGCGGTCCCCTCAGTGCTCCCTGGGTGACCTCATTGAACAGTGCCCACCAACACACACTCTGGATTATTTATTTTATTTGTGCTGCTCTATGTTTTATCTCATGGTGACAAAAATTTAACTGTCTTCCAACTAATGCATCATACTTGATTCATCTCTTTCCAATCGTTTTTGGCTTTGCCTGTGAAATGTATCTAGAATAGTCATTCTAAACCAGAGTTGATTTTTCCTTTGAGGGTACACTTGGAAATGTTTGGAGACATTTTTGGTTGCCACAACTGAGGGGGAAGATGGTTGCTAATGATATCTAATTAGTAAAGACCAGGAATGCTGCTAAATATCCTGCAATGACAGAGAAGTTCCCACAACAAAAATTTACCTGGAAATACCATTTGTGCCAAGGTTGAGCAATCCTGCTCTGGTATTTGATCACTTCTCACCATCTCCTTCACTATCTCCTGCTACCGTCTTCTCTCATTTTGATTGTTGCTATATCACCCTGTATAGATTTCTTATTTCTATTTTTTCCCCTTATAATCTATTTTTTGTATAGCAGTCAGAGTGGTCCCCTAAAAAATCACCTTACTTATATACTGAAAATCTTCCAGTAGTCTCTCATCTCATTCCATGTGATATCCAAAATTCTTAGAAGAACCTGCAAGGCTCTACATCATTTGAACCCATTCTGTCTCCTACCTATTTTGCTCCATTCCAATCAATTGGCCTTCTTATGCTTCCCCAAAGAACCTAGACATACTCTTGCATCAGGATTTTACCCCTAATGTTCTTTGTCCGGACAATTCTTCCCAAAGATAGATCTGAATGGCTTACTTATCTCTTTCGGGTCAATGAAACATTCTTGATAAAATTGCATCTTGTTTCTTTCAAACTTCTTATCCTCCTTTATTTGCTTTGTTTCTTCCATAGCATTTATAACCACCTCTCACATTTATTTTACTCCCACTTGAGAAATTTATTTTCCAGCCCTCACTACTAAAATGTAATCTCCATGAGGCAATGATTTTTGTTATTTTTGATCATTAATATATTCTCAGGGTCTAGAATGGTACCAGGTATACAGTAGGCACTCAGTAAATAAATATGTGTTACATGAATGATTGAATGAACTAAGGAGAAATATTATCTTGGTTCTTACTGTCATACATTAAACAATGTGGCATTTGTTCAAGAATGTTTACCTGATCTACCCTTACTCCTATTTGTAGGCAATTTGCATCCTATTGCTTGGACCTTACTTCCAGCCTACAGATTTTGATTTTGGTTCAATAACAGAGCTCACTCAAAGATGTTTTAGATGTTAAGTATTTTAGATATTAAGTATTTTAGGAAGTTTCCTTCCAACTTTATTATGGGCTCAGACTGGTTTTATAATGTGGCTCTTCAGCTCCCTGAAGCAGTGTGATGTAAGGTTTTCCTTGCATAACTTGTTGTAATATCCCTCTGCCCCTAGGACCACCCAGGTCTGGCTGTTGTGTTTTTATGTTTTTGTGCCATGGCCACCATGAGCATCATCAGTTTTATGCATTTACTGCTTATGCACTTCAATAGTCAAGTGGAGGTTATTTAAGAACACATGCTCCTAAACATTTAGGCATTTATACTTTTTCCTCCCATTTGTCTTCTCATTTAGGACTCCCTTGGTATACCCCAGTTTCATTTGAGAAGGGGAAAAAAGGATATAACAGGATGTATCATCTCACAGTCTTTGAACAACATTGGTTTGATGCTGTACGAAGTCGTTTCACTGACAGATGACTTTAAAGGCACAATTAGAACAAATGGGCAATTGACGTTAATTTCTGTTTTTTCCTTAAAAGTTCTGCACTAGTCCATGGAAATCAATTTACCTAAATGTCTCTAATCAATCTAAGGTTGCCTATCTTTTAAATTATCGTAAAGATGCCAAACGTAGAAAGATTTTGTTTGACAGTCCTAAACCCTATTCAGGAATAATTACTTGAGACTGGGGTCCTCTATACCCCTAGCATACTAGCTCCCTTATCCTGTTTCCATTTAACATACTGTATCTTTTTTAGATATGCCTTCAAATGAATCATCAGGAGAATATAATAAAGAATAGAAATATTAGGTGCTTTTTCAGGCTCAGGACACAATATCAATGAAATTCAATTTAATTTCTTTAAATATCCCAGGCTTTAGTGAAACAAATATTTTATGTTTGGTGCACATTTTGGGCACAAGATTCAATTTCGAAAGGTAAATTAAAATGTATATGTATACTATGAGAAACATTTGTCTTAAATTACTGAGGAGCAACATAATATAGTAGCTTTTATTCTGGAGTATATGTATTTGGATTTTATGAAGTAATTTTATAGTTTTGATGTAACAAGAAAGTAAAGACTTTTCTTTAAATGACATGATTAAAAGAGCTTTGTGATCTGTTATTCATCAAATACATGACTGCTGGATTTTTGTTTTTGACATTATGAGAAACATAATACACTTGCATTGTCTAATGAAAAGAGCCATTCTTCTTGAGTTACTTAGCTTTGAGGTGAAATTCAAAATCTATCAGGCCCTAAATGACTATAAAATGGAAATCAATATCAAAAAGTATGTTTTCATAATTATGATGAGTCTAGGAGATCATCTTTCTTTGGTCTGCATATTTCCTGACTGAGGAGCAAAGTTAACTAGAAACAGGAAAAATAAAAACCTAGTTTGGCAAGGGAAATGAATTAATATTCCCTAGAGAAACTATAAATTCTTTCATGTGATCACACTCCACAATTTCATAAAAAATGCATTTGTTGAGTAAAACTATAAATTATTTTTAGATCCATTTTTTCCCCAAATCTCTAATATCATGACTTTTTTTCTAGTGGATAGCTGGATAGCCAATTGCCATTTGTTCTAAACAGTTGAGTGCATTATTAACAACAAATCAAGCCTCTCAATTTTGCAATGACTATTTCACCTTTCCAACTCACATCATCTCCCAAAACTAATAGTCAACCTTGTAACAACCACTACTTTCTGAAAATTTTTATAAAAATCTTGGTTGCTATTTTTTCTCATAAATTTTCTCTAGTAGATTTTCATGTGGGTTGCTTTTAGTAATTAAATAATGGAAAAGAAAATTTTTAGCTCTTTTACTAAAGTACTGTATGACCTAAGGAGAGGCCTATGGTCTCATTTGTAATTTGTGAAAGTAGAATTTCATTAGTTATTGTCAATGGACAAAAAAAAGGAGAGTTAGAATAACAAAAACATTTTCAGAAACACTATTTCATCCCAAAGTGAACAATCTTCAAAATCTAGGTAGGGGTATGGAAGTGCTGTGAATCTTTGTGTGATTTGTTGTTAAAATAATACAGATAATATTTTCGAAATATAGTAATGTGCTTTTTCTTTCTTGAATGTGATCTTTCTCCTATTCAGTCAGAGATACCCATTGCTTTAAGAGCATTTTTTTTTGTTGCAATAGAGTCCATGCTTGAATCTTGATTTCCCAAATGATCTTTGAATTATAGTTAGAAAATACTCTTGAAAACCAATCTTTGTTGAAGAAAAAAGTGAGTTTCTAAACTCAAATATATTTATTTTTAAAAAACCCATGAGGAATATAAGTATAGAGTTTAACAATAAATCAGAGTGTAGTATAAACAAACAAAGGATATTTCATATGGGAAGTTTGCTTTAGAGAATAATAAAAAAAACAAAAAAGCTAAGAAAAACTAGAGGGACAGATCACAAATATGATGAAAGAAAGCCCAGAGAAGTTGAGGAAGACACTAGCAACATTCCACTGATGCTACACTTCCCCGCCATGTCCAGCATGGAGTGGGAATGAAAGAGCAAGAACAGGTGGCAGCGTCTATACTCATGGACTTGAGATAGAGCTCTAATCTTCCCAGCCTGCAAATTGAGTGCCCAGAATTTCCATGTGTCTGGTGTGGAGATGTTGCAGTGCTAAGAAAATCAGTGGAGTAACTGAAGTTTGGATCCATTATAAGGAATTTATCACTGGATAAATATTTTAGGAACTCCAAACTTCATGATGAGTGCTTGTATGACAGTCCGAAAGACCAGCTGGATAAGCCGCACATTAGTAGATATCCGCTCATGGTGCCCGGGAATTAGTATGTACCATGCAGCACTGGAGATCACCAACGGCCCAGCACAGAGCACCATACATCACTAAGAAAGCACAGCATAGGTGCCAGAGTTCCTTCCCCAACTTTCTTGGCACACACAGTCTTCTCAACATTCAATTTAAGTGGAAGGAGGGGAAAGGTAAGCCCTTTGAGAATACGGAGAATCAACCCAAATAAAAAATTTAAACTTAAAGAAACAAATTCACTTAAAGTCTATCCAGTTAGGCTTACAGGGCAAAATAGTAAATCTTTAATGGTAGATATTTAATTAGAAATATGTAGTAAAACACTGCTTTTGTGGAAAGGTGCCATAGATTATCCCTGTTAACTTTATACTAAAGGATGGTCTATTATTTCTGTCTATATCATTAACTCATTTACAAATGACCACACCCAAGTTCTCCAAATTCAACAAACATCTAAAGATGAGCATTAGAAACATAGTTTCCTTATTGTATTGAAGGCTAACCTGGGAATACTTTTGAAGACCAGCCTGGCCTGCCAATCAATGAAGAGTGCAAACAATAGCCACAACCATTCATTTGGAGAGCATTTTGACACCTTCTATTCAAGTGGTCCCTATGTAACTTCTGCCTTGTATAAACTGCTTTCCATTTCTTATGGAGATAAATTTAGAAATATAAGAAATCAAAACAGTCGTTTGGCCACTTGATACTCAATAGTTCAATACTATATCTATTTTGTTTTATCAATGCAGTATGTTATTAATTAAAGTGCATTTAGCATGGTTTCCAAACTTTGTTTTCCCAGCATGAGATAATCAAAATAATATTCTTAAAGGAATAAAAAAGAAAATATAAGTAGTCACACTCTTAAAGTAGTCACACAGGTAACTCATGTAAACATGTTGGTACAGACATGCATGCCCACCAATAATTAGATAAAATAGTCTTAGTTAATTCATATTTTCACACACATCAATAATTAAAACAGTCACACATTTAACACATAAATAATTAAAACAGTCACACATCTACTCACATAAACACATACATTTGCACACAGAGACTTGAATAACTGCAGATTACACAGGCATTACTACTGAATAATTCTAGAATTGTCAGTATTTTTCATTTTAGATAAGAACATGCATAATGAGTAAAATATAGTTCCTAGTTATGTTTTATGAATACATGACTTAATTAATGGTTCTGTCTTCATTATGAAATGTCCTCTGCCTATGCTTGAGTCCTCCAGAAGCTGAAGCAAGGCAGGGATGAATGCACATAAAGCATGTTTGGGAGGTGTACTGATAGAAAACTTGAGTTGTAAAACAGGAGGGAGAAGAAATCCTTTTCAAGGTATGTTATTAAACAGGTTACTTGGGCAATTGGGGCTCAGTAGCTCTAAGAACGCTCAGAGATAAAGTACAACACTCCTCATCCCAGCTGAGAGTTTAGAGAGCTGAGGTAGTTGCCACTGTCAGTCACTGGTTAAGGGCTGTTTGGGAATGAGGGGGCATTGATTGCCTAGGACTTGTGATCTGCCCATTGCATGGACCAAGTAAGTGGCTTTGTTATCTAGAGAATATCTTCCAGCAAGAATTACCAGTCAAAACTACTAAAAAGTCATGAAGTACAGGTGTCAGGGAGTGGTCTTTTAAGTTAGCCTGGTGAAGACTTGAAGATCGTCGAGGAGAAGAGGGTGCCAGGCAGAAGGAACAGCGTGGCCTAAGGACAACAGAGGGCAAGTGTTGAGTGCTTTAAAATAACTGAAAGAAAATCAGCATGCTGGATTACAGGAAGCTCCTGGGAGCATATCATAAAATGAGGATGGAGAGAATGTTAAAGGACACATTATATAAGGCTTGGAGGACCATGCCTAAGATGTGTGTCATATTCAACATGCAACAGGGAGTTATGAAAGAGTTTCAGCAGAGAAGGCCATCAGAACTGAAGACTCCCTTGCTGCTATGCGGACAGTGGATGGAAGGAGGCGGGCGCACACAGAGGGGAGAGGTGGTGAAGGAGCCTGCTGCACAGTCCAGGACGTACAGGACTGATTGGAATTAGAATGGAGATTGGGAAAAGCAAATGATTTCGAAATACCGTTTGGAAGTAAAATAGATTTTTATGAGGGCAATTGTAAAGACAGAACACAATTTTCTGAGCGTGTGTGGAACAATAGGTATGTCATTTATTTAGATACGAAAGATAGAAAAGAGAAAAATTTGGGGGAATGAAGTTCTAGAGGTCAGATTGGAAAAATTAAACCTGAAGTGCCTCTAAAACATAGAAGAGAAAATGTGAGGTAAGAAATGAGGCACATTTCTAGGTGCTACGTTGAGAGTGTAATTCTAGAAGTGAGGGAACATTTTACTGTATATCATTGAGGGTGTCAGAAACTGCAATTCATTCTCTGATAGAGTGAATTCAACAAAAAGAATCAAAAGATTTAAGCAGGAAACCAAAAGTAAGGAGAAAATTTTACATTTATGTCTAAGTTTCTTATTTGGTAGGTAGAAAGCTTTCCGTGTTGGAGTATTTTCTCAAAACTCAGTGCTTCAAATTGTGTCTCTGTTTTGTAGCAATAATAGTTATCATATACTCTTCCCAAGTTTTGATTTAGTACATAGTTTATCCAGGAGAAATTTTGTGTTGCTTCATAGTGCATGGTATGGCAGCAAATCACGGTGGTTTTTAATTTTTCTGTAATTGAATATTATTTTTCAGAAATTATCCTATGGTAATGTAGAAAAGTATCCCCTGGGCTGATTTAGGGAAATCCTGGGGCGGTCAGAGTGGGTGGGAGATATTACAGTCTAGGATGGCAAATGTTTGAACCTGGGGAAATGGTGCTGAGCAAAGCTGTGAGCATTGACACCCAGACCCACAAAACAGAAAGATAGCCTCAGGTCAGAAACTTAGAGAACAGGGAACAAATGTGAATGTAGAGCTTAAAAAACCAGGCCGAACAAGCAATCCAGAGATAATACATGAATAGTGCTGGCCTGTTAAAAACTACCTTGCATATCTTGGTTTTGTGTAAGGTGGAGGAAGGCCTGCCAGTTTCCAGGAGCAATAGCTGACCTCCTGGAGATCAAACCAGAGTTGAGTTTTTGGGCGCCAATGCACCATGACCTCTTGTTAATAATACTGCACTTTACAATGTTCTCGTCTGCTGTTATGCTGTTACCTGATTATAATTCTTAGCCCCATGTGGTTCAATCTCTAAGTGGTGTCACATTCAGAGAAAAATATCTAACTCCAGAAGCCTCAGAAATACAGACCTCAGGCTTCTTTAAGCTGCTTCTCCCTCTCCCACACAGCAGCTGCTCAAAACCTTTTCTCCATTTCTCCTAACTGGCTGATTTCTGCTTTGATTCTCTTCCTCATGTGGTTGACTTCTTACCAGAATGCTCTAGAAAGGAGCTTCGAGAAATGGAACAAATACACAAAATCTTTGTGTGTGTGTGGGTGTGTGTGTAGAAAGAAAAGATAGTGAAAACTCATGCAAGGGGGAAACTTTTGAATCAATTATTTTTCATTACTTTTACAAAAGTTTACATATCTCAAATATTTACCTTACTTACAGTTATGATGGCTCTCCCATCCAAAGGTAATGCTATTATGAAAATCAGAAAATCTGACTTCTCCCATCCAACTACTATGTTGAAAAAACTCCTACAGACATTGGCCTAGGCAAAGAATTTA
>CAUYSK010111909.1:0-12941 GCA_963575035.1 Avahi laniger
GCAACATCAGGCACACTCACCCACACACGTACACACACTGCGTTGCCACCCTCAGGCACCAAGAGGGGCATTTACACGCACGCAACCACGCATTCCTCCTCTCAGCAGGCAGTTCTTTGAGCAAATCCCATGGGCCACACACAGTCCTCAGATGGCACCCACACTCACATCCCCCACACATTCACAGAGCCGCACAGACCTACACACCACACACACACACACACACACACACACACACACACGCATGCTCCCTGAATCCCACCTACACCCTGCGCCCCGCACGGGCACCCACACTCACATCCCCCACACATTCACACAGCCGCACAGACCTACACACCACACACACACGCACACACACACACACACACACACAGACGCACACATGCATGCTCCCTGAATCCCATCTACACCCTGCGCCCCACACGGGCACCCACACTCACAGCCCCCACACATTCACACAGCCGCACAGACCTACACACCACACACACACGCACACACACACACACACACACAGACGCACACACGCATGCTCCCTGAATCCCATCTACACCCTGCGCCCCACACGGGCACCCACACTCACACCCCCCACACATTCACACAGCCGCACAGACCTACACACCACACACACACACACACGCACACACGCACACACGCACACACGCATGCTCCCTGAATCCCACCTACACCCTGCGCCCCGCACGGGCACCCACGCTCCCACACCACATCTGCTCTCCACTGCTGTCCCCACCTCGGCCCCAGCAGCAGCCGCCTGCCCCACTGAACTGCTCACGGACCCCTGAGTGTGGTGACAGCCCCCTTGTGCTGCCCGCACTTGTGCTCGGCAAGAGAATCTGTGGGGGGAATAGGAGCTAGGAATCCACCTTGTACCCAAAGCCTTGGTGGAGGAAAGCATGGTATGGACCGAGGAGGGGGACAGGACCTGGCTGGGCGGGACTAAGGGTGCCACCGTGCTCCTGGCCTGGCAGGTGTGCTGCAGGGTGGCCAGGGAGAGCAGCCACATCCTGGCAGGGTTCGAGTGACTGGGGGCAGGGGTGGAGGGTGTCAGTCCTCAAGATTACCAGGATTGTGCTGGGTTTTCCCAGTCTCAGCACATGAGCAGGGTTCCCATCACTCCAAAGGACACTGGCCAGTCAACAAGAAAGATGGCAGCAAACAGAGCAGTAACGATACAAACAGATCCTGTCTGTGTCCGAGAAGCATGTTCACATCCATGCTGCATTTGATTGGATCTCGGAAACATCCCCTGGGGTTGGCATTATTCCCACCTCACGGATGAGGAAACCGAGATCTGAATCTGGAAAAGGGCTCACCCAGGGTTCCATGCGGTCACTGAATTTCGACCTCTGACTCGAATCCAGGTCTCCTGATTCCCTGGCCAAAAATGCAGACCAAACCAACCAGCTCCAGATAATGGTCTGTCTGTCCTCAGAAACCTCGTAAGGCCACCCACACTGGCACCACTGCTACCCGGGGGGACACGGAGGAGGCCCTCAGCACAGACGCTGGCAGGGCGTGTGCACGTGTGTGTGCACTAGGTGTGTGGAGGTGCGTGAAGGCGAAGGCACGGGCAGGTGTGGGCGGATGCTGGGAGAGGGTGTGTCCACACCGGGCGCGGGTGACCATGCGAGCGTGGGGAGCTGTGTGTGCCGGGGATGTGCTGCCAGAGGGATCCAGGTGTGAGTGTGCCTTCGTGTGCCCCAGAGGGTGCGTGTAGGAGGGCCCTGTGAAGGTGCGGGCTGTATGTAAGCGTGGGAGAGGTGACGCGTGTGCCCAAAGATGCACCCGCTGGTGTGCGTGGCTGTGGCAGCGCGCAGCCATCACGGGGTCTCCTATTGTGGAGCACGCTCCGGACAAGGGGGCGGTTCCCCTCATGCACCTGTCTGTCTCCTGGTCCCCACCCCCCATCTCACCCCCGGCTTTATCTGGCCCCACAGCCCTGCTCTCAGCACAGGCAGCAGATTGATTAATAGAACTGGTTCTTGGCTCTTCGAGGTCTGGCCAGAGATAAGAGGAGACGCGAGTACCAGAGAGAGGGGATGCCGAGGATTCGGGCCGAGCTCCGAGGCCACGGACCGCAGATACCCCTGTCCCGAGCCTTTACCCTCCTCCCTCTCACGCCTGTGCTCCACACACCACCACAGTAACGCATGCAAGGCAGTAGCTGCACAGCCACCCGCTGGCGGGCAGAGCCGGGGCAGGACCCCCTCCCATCTGCCTGCCTTGGGCGCCGAGCTGAGCACGAGTTGCTGAGCTAGTTAACTCCCAGCTGAGGGTCCACCCATTCCCCACTTCCTTCCTTCACACATCCACACATTCCAACACCTGACCTAGCACCTGCTAGATACCAGCTGGGGATGTCACCTGGAGGCCAATCACACACAAATCCTGCCCGGGGCCATCCCAACCTGCGTGGCCTCTGAGGACCCCTCCACACCAGCAAGAGATTTGGGGAGACAGTAACATCAACCCCGAGGCCCCGTCACATGCAGAGAGCCCATGAGCTTGGACATGCAGTTATTTTGGGCCGGGGTCCCTAGCAAGTGTCCGTAGGGAAGGGGTATTTGAGAATTAGTGAACGTGGCACGTCCGGGGTAGCACTGATAGGAAGGTCACCCCCCACCACTGATTTTCTGTTATGTGCCAGACGCTGTGCCCTGGAGCAGTTTAGAGTGATTGTCATACGGCCTGTGAGGTAAGCCCTGTTGCTATCCGAGTTAAGGACTTCCTCATTAAGATCTTAGAGAAGAGGGAGGTTGACAGATGAGGTTCTAGAAAGATGTAGCGGCTACCTGCGATAAGGGTACAAGAGAAAGATGTTATGATTCTTAGCAGAGAACATCCAGCCTCTTCCAGGGCTCCAGCCAAGCTGCCACGAAAACCCCAGGGCCAGACGCCCAGGATGGTTAGGGATTTCAGGGGGAGGGCAAGAAGGCGGAGTTGCAGGGAGAGGCACTTGCCCCTAACTCGGGCAGAGGGGGGCAAGCCCATAGCCCCTTGCAGTTTGGGTCATGGGCATGTACCTGCAGCTCTGAGAATGGGCCTCTCAGGTCTGGGAACCTTCTCAGCTCCACAGTCGTCCCCTCAAAGGGCAGCAGCAGCAGCTGGCCTCTGGGGAGGCTGCCTCCGCCCCACCAGGCAGCCCTTCTGGAACATTCCCACTGTCACAGCCTGGCCCCAACACAGTGCCCCCTGAGTCCTCCCTCAATGTGGTCCACTCGAGACCCATAATTTGGAGAACTACCAAAGGCCAGGGCCCTTGGGCCGTGGGACCTCCTTTCACCAGTGGAGAACCTGAAGCCAGAGAGGCAGGTGGCAGACTGCCCCGATGGCACAGCTTGCGCACCGCAACCCGGGCCTTGAGCTCAGGCTCAGAGAGCGCAGGGGCTAAAGCCGCGGGATAAGAGACCTAATTTGATTTTCCACCCCTCTCCTCCTCCTCTTCCTTGTACTTCACCCTGCTTACGCACAGCAATAAAATGCTCTCCTCTGCTTGCAGATGAGAGAACCTGCCTGGGGGAGGGAGACCCCAAGGCCGTGCTGCCCGTTGCAGCAGGAAGGGCAGCAGCCCTCCCAAAGATGTCCACAGCCCAGTCCCCAGAGCCTGGAAACATGTCAGGTTACAGGAAAGGAGGATCAAGGCTGCGATGGAGTGAGGGCCGCCAACCAGCTGACCCTGCGGTGGGGAGACTGCCCGGGATTGTGTGCCTGGGCCCGATGTAGCCACAAGGACACATACGGAAGAAGAGGGGGGGCAGCCGCGAGACCCAAGGGATGCGGCGTAGCCTGATGGCTCTGGCTTTGGAGGTGGAAGAAGGGTGAGTCCAGGAACACAGGAAGCCTCTAGAAGCTGGAAAAGGTGAAGAGTCCCCAGGAGGAGTCCCCAGGAGGAACGCAGCCGTGCTGACACGGTGATGTTAACCCAAGGGGACCCACTTGGGAGTTCTGGCCTCCATACCTGTGAGACAGTAAATTTGTACTGCTTCAAGTGACGACTTCTGTGGCCATGTGTGACAGCAGCTATAGGAAACTAACACACCGTCCCGTGTCCCCCAAAGCCCCCCGTTGCAATCGGCCAGTGACGGGCAACGCCCCCCAACCTCATCCAGCTCCCACCCTTACCATATCCCTCCTCATGGGAGCCAAAACCATCTCCCCGGAGCCGCTTTTCAGAGCACCGGCTCTGTCCCCAGGCCCCTCTCTGCTCTTCAAAGGCAGCCGTCGTGGGATCGGTCCCCCTCCATTCTTTTCTTCTCTTTGCTGGGCAATCCCCAGAATTCTTTTGATTGCTCCCCCAGAAACTCCTCTCAACGAAATCTCATTTCCTACTACATGCCTTTCTTCGAGTTCCAGGGTCACTCATGCCCAGGCCAAAGTTCTCAGAAGCATAGACGCAGTCTGCCTGCCAAGGAGGCATTGGGCAGGATGGAGGCCATGGCTTCGGCTGGCTGTGTGGCCTTCGACAAACCCACGCCCTCTCTGGACTTCTGACGTCCCAGCTGTACAGTGGGATGAAATCCCACGAGTTCTGTGGAGGGCCTTGGGGAAGAGTGGGTCTTACCTGGTCCCTTTGCCAACCCAACTGTCGAGCACCTACCTTCTCCCATGTTGCTTATCACTAGCAGGAGAGGAGGAAGGAGGAGAGAAGAGACGTTCGTCCCCATAGAAATTGTATTCAAATGTTTTATTACGTGCTCTGGCTTGGGCAGCACCTTAGTTAATGGTGTGTCAGATGATGGTACAAATTTATAGCTGAAGGTTTACATCACAGACAGCTGGAATGAATGACAATAAATTAATTTAAAGTGCTATCAAAGTGTTCCCCAAAGTATATGTGCTTATGAGCTCTGGGCTAATAATTTATAAATGCATGCCTTTTATAATCCCGGTCTTAAGTCTTGAAAGCAGCTAGTTAAAAAGCAGTCACATGACATAAATTATTTTTATTAATATCACAAGTGCATGATCAGGGTGGTGGGAATGGTGGTCACCACCAGCCCATGGTTTCTGCAGACAAGCGACTCTTCTTTACTTCCCATGCTCTGGTCCTGAGAGGAGTGGACCTCACAGCCCCAGGGCCCCAGGTTCCTGGCACAGCTGGCCAGGGCCTGGGCTGGTGCCCCCACGTCCTGGTCCCCTTTCCTGGGGGTGGAATGAAAATTCTCATCCATCATAGGTTCCCTCCTCTAAGGAGTTATTATGACATCTTTCTGCTCCTCAGATAGGAGAGCAAACACACGTGCAGACAAGCAACACAGCCGTTCACACGAACTCAGAGGGAAAGACGTGCTGTGCCTCAGTTGTCTTAACTGTAAAATAGGCAGCAAGGGCCACTGGGAGAATTGATTAAGTCCACATATTAGCACTCAATAAAATATGTTGTTATTAGGGCTCTCTCTGCTACCTACCCTACAGAGAGAGGGAAAAGTTTGAAGTGGTTTGTACAACCATAAACCTTGTGGTTGGTTGGCCTGTTCAGACCTTCTTTATAAAATGCAAAACGACCCTATCCTTCTGGATCCTCATTCCAGACCCATCTCTCTGACACTAACCCCCCCATGAGCTGTTTTCTCAGGATCTGTGCTACATTAAAGATTGCCCGAATCTTTGCAGCTCCTCCCACCAAGAGACGGAGTATATTCCCCCATTCCTTGATTTGGGGCTGGACTGTGCCTCACTGGGATCTATAGAATGTGGCGGTGGTGACACTGTGTAACTTCCAAGACTGGGTCTTAAGATAGCTGTAGCTTTTGTTTTGGAGCATTGAAATACTCCCTCTTGCATCCCAACTGATTCGCCGTGAGAAGCCCGATCGGGGTGGAAAGGCCACATGGAGGAGATGTCCTGGTGGGCAGTCCCAGGCGAGCTCCCAGGTGATGCACCAGCCGCCCGCCATTCGAGGGGCTGCCTTTAATGTAGTCAAACCCTTAGGTGACCACAGCCCCGGGCTACACCACGGGAGCCAGAGTGACCAGCCGAGCCCAGCCATCTGAGGATTGTGAGAGGTTACACAGCTGTCCCTTCTTATCCTCGGCTTCACCTTCCACGGTTTCAGTTACCTGAGGTCAACCAGGTCTGACAATATTAAATGGAAAATTCCAGAAATAAACAACTCACAAGTTCTAAATTGCACGCTGTTCTGAGTAGCGTGATGGAATCTCGCGGCATCCCACTCCGTCCTGCCCAGAAAGTGAATCATCCCTCTGTCCAGCACAGCCAAGACGTCTGCGCTACTGCCCCGGGGTCGCATAGTGGCAGCTCTCTCGGTTACGAGATCGGCGGTGCCGTGCTCGTGCTCTGTGTCACTGGCAGCCTAACACTACGTCACAGCGCCCACGTCGTTCACCTCACTCCAACCCAGCACGTGGGCATTTTATCATCTCACGTCACTGCAAGAAGGGTGGGTACAATAAAATATTTTGAGAGACAGAGACCATATTTACATAAGTTTTATTGTAATATATTGCTATAATTGCTCTATTTTATTGTTATTAATAGTTATTATTAAATCTCTTACTGTGCCTAATTTCTAAATTAAACTTTATTACAGGTACGTACGTATAGGATAAAACACAGTGTATATGGGGATCAGTAGGATCCGCAGCTTCGAGCATCCACTGGGGATCTTGGAACGTGTCCCTGAGGATGCGGGTCGGGGGCTGCCGTAAGTGGATGTTGGCTTAAGGCCCTGGGTTTTGGGAGGTTTGTTACACAGCAGTAGAAGACCGAATGCCCTCCCTACCCGCTGCTTCACGCCAGCTCTGAAGCACGTCCAAGCTTCTCGTCTGAAGCCTCCCTTGATCCGTGTCCTCACCAGCTCTAGCCTTGGCTCCCTCCCCCGATGGCAACCAAACTACAAGAGAGAGAAGCGTCTCCCCTTCCGCCACTCCTCCAAGAGGGTCGTCTGCAAGGTCACCAAGCCTGGCTGCGCCGGAGTCCTGTGGCTTATCTCACGGTTGATCTGACGGACCTGGGCAGCGCCTCCCATGCCTCCCCCTCAGCACTTCTCCCCTGCTCCTCAATGTGACTCTCTCGGTCCCCACCTCTGCTTGTCCTCACCACCTCCTTCCGCGTGCACCTCTGTTCCTCCTCTTTAACTCTTGGGCCTCCACCCTCCGCCCTCTTCACACATCTCCAGGTAGCTGGTCCGCTGCCTCTCATGGGCCAGCGCCGCCCAGATCCATTTCCTCTTCAGGCTGAAATGCCCAGCTGCCCCTGGACTTCCCATTCGATCATCCTGCAGACACTTCGATCTGCACGATTCTCACATTCGCTCGTCACCCCCACACCTCCAGCCCCTCCGAGCCCCAAGTCCAGGATGCAGTCTCATTTCATTCTGCACCTTGCATAGAACGAGCCACCAGATGCCGGCAAGTCGGCCTCCATATTGGTCTAAAATCTACTGCCACCGTCCTTTCCCAAGCCACCACCATCCCCCACTGGACCCCTCCTCCCACATACACACTCAGTCCTTTCTCCTAATTGTATCACTTTCCAACTTAAAGTTCTTCCGTGGATCCCCATTGTCTTTACAATAAAAGCCATCAATGTGACTTAGGGGCCCTCCCCTCCTGTCCTGGGTCCACCCCTCCAGCCCCAAATCTGACCACTCCCTGTAGTCACACAGGACTCATCCTCCTAACCTGTTGCACGCTCACATGTGGCCTTTCACGCCTCTGTTCCTTTGGCCAGGACATCCTTCCCTCCTCCACGGCGCAGCAGACACCACCTCCTGCAGGCCTTGACTTCCCCAGGAAGGCCCCTCTGACCCCCACCGCATCCCAGAGTGGTTGTCCCACCTGGGACACCCTCACCCTTCCCTGTGTTCCCTTGCTCCAGCACGCATCTCCCTTGACGTTAGCTGTGTGCTGAGCTATTTGTCTTCTCAGCTGAACAGGCAGCTCTGGGTGGGCAGGAACCATTTATTATGACATAGCACAACAGTTGGCATGAAGCGGGTACTCAATAAATATGTGTGTATTAATGAATGATAAACATCATTGCCTTGCCTCCTCCAATCCCCGACAGAGCCTGGATTTAACAGATTTATAGGAGTCTCTGCCTTCCCCCTCTATTCACCTGCTCAGCCACTCAAAACCCATCTGTTGAGCACCCGTCATGTGTCCAGGCCTGGGATGGGCAAACAAATGACAAATGGCTGGATTAACAATACTATTCAGGACTAGAAGGGACCTAACTACCGACGCACACAGCAACATGGGTGAAATCTCAAAAGCAATGTGCCAAGTGAAAGAGGCCAGACACAAAGACTGCGCGCTGGATGATTCCATTTCTATGACATTCTAGAAAAAGCAAAACTATAGGGACAGCAAATAGATCAGGGCTCCCAAGGTGTGTGTCACAGGAGGAAGAGCCAGATAGAAGCCGAGCTCCCTTTTTAAAACTAGTCTCAGATGTCATTCAGCATCACTCTGCCACGTTCTGCTCACTGGAAGCGAGTCACTGAAGCCAGCCCATACTGAAGGGGAGGGGAAGGAATGTCCACCTTCGGATGGCAACAGTGTCAAAGAATGTGATCATCACAGACACCGCTTGACCGCCCGGCACGCTGTATCCACCAGGCACAGTGGCCACATACACTCGCGCTCACAGCGTCTACAGGTAATGGAGCAGCACAGACACCTGGGAGGCCCGAAGGCAGCTCTTTCTTATTGTAAGAACATTATTATAATAATGTTAAAGGAGTATTTGGGAAGCAGAGAAAATCAGCCCTCCCTCACTGCCACTTATTCCCTGTGTGACTTATAAGTCATTTACCTTCTCTATGCCTCAGTTTCCTGATCTGTAAAATAGGCATAATTATAGTCCCTAACTCATAGTGTTATTGTAAGGATTAAATGAGATAATTATAGAAAAATGCATGGCACATGGTAATTCCTAATAACATCGCAGTTTGTCATGAGCTGGCTGGAGGAACATATGAGACGACCCATTAAAAGAGCTTAGAGAGGCCGGGCGCGGTGGCTCACGCCTGTAATCCTAGCTCTTTGGGAGGCCGAGGCAGGTGGATTGTTTGAGCTCAGGAGTTCGAAACCAGCCTGAGCAAGAGCGAGACCCCGTCTCTACTAAAATTAGAAAGAAATTAATTGGACAACTAAAAATATAGAGAAAAAATTAGCCGGGCATGGTGGCGCATGCCTGTAGGCCCAGCTACTTGGGAGGCTGAGGCAGAAGGATTGTTTGAGCCCAGGAGTTTGAGGCTGCTGTGAGCTAGGCTGACGCCACGGCACTCACTCTAGCCAGGGCAAAAAGAGTGTGACTCTGTCTAAAAAAAAAAAAAAAAAAAAAAGAACTTAGAGCAGTGCCTGGTGCATGACAATGAAAAACTTACACGTTATTGTCATTACAGTTAAGATAATAATTACTAGTTACAGCCTCCCTCAAATCTCTAGGATAATGTGTAACCTCCTAGACTGCCGTCGAAGGGCCTTTGCAAATACATCCCGCCTAGCCCTCTCATTCACCTGTAACCCTTCCTGCCCACATACCACATTCACCATCCTTGAATGTGCCTTGAACATACAACCTTCCCCTATGTAGCCTGTTCTGCAAAGATGCCCTCTTCCTGGCCTCTTCCTGGTGAACATATATCATCACAAACATTGGACGGGGAGGCAAAGAGAGATGGTCAGCCATGTCCACTTCTCATCATGCCATTGTAACTGGCAATCAGAAAATAAACACAGAAACACCTGTTTTCACATAGACACACAAGTCAGTGATTCCTGAGGGTGGGGAAACAGCTGAGGTAAGCTCCATGATGGTCTTGGTTTTCTAAGTGGAGACATGGAGACATATTCCAGACCACCGAACAAAGAGAGAGGATGCAAATGGAGCACGACAGTCTCGCTGAGCTGATGAGACAGAGATTGGGCTCCAGGGAGGCTGAGGCTGCTGGAGGTTGTGGGCAGAGCACCAGAGAGGAGGGAGAGCCGGGCAGAGGAAGAGCTCCAGAAATCTGCACAGGGTCCTCTTGAGCCTAGACCAAACTAGAAGCTGTGTGTGCCTAGGGTGAAAATCAATGAGGCCATGCAAAAATCAACTATCAGAGAAAATGACTACCAGGGCGTTCCGGGTTGAACAGCCACCAGCGCTCACACAGAGCTGGGAGACTGAGTTCCAACCAGTCAGACTAGAAAATGCTCAATGATCAACTTAACAAAGCTTAAAAATGAGCCACAAAAGGAGCAACGTGATCCACAAGTAAACTACCTGTTTGTCAAAGTAGTATCTTTAAAGGAAGACAACAAAATCCAAACCCTCGGCAGTGAAATATCACAATGTCCAACATCCAAAGAAAAATACCAGTTATGCAAGAAAGCAGGAAAACTAGAAGAAAAATAATTCAAAAGAAACAGACCCAGATGACAGAAATCATGGAATCAGCAGACAAATACATTAAAATAGTTATTATAACAATATTCAAGAATTTAAAAAGAAAACATGAACATAATGAAGAGATAAATGGAACCATAAAAAGAAACAAACAAAACTTCTAGAGCAGAAAAATACAATATACAAAATGGAAATTTCACAGGAAGGAATTAATAGCAGATAAACTGCAAACAAAAAGATTTATGAACTTTGGCCGGGCGTGGTGGCTCACGCCTGTAATCCTAGCACTCTGGGAGGCTGAGGTGGGAGGATGGCTTGAGCTTGGAAGTTCAAGACCAGCCTGAGCAAGAACAACATCCCTTCTCTACAGAAAATAGAAAAATTAGCTGGGTGTCATGGCATGTGCCTGTAATCCCCCTACACCAGAGGCTGAGTCATGAGGCTCACTTAAGCCCAGGAGTCTGAGGTTGCAGTGAGCTAAGCTGATGCCACTGCACTCTACCCAGGGTGACAGAGCAAGACTCTTGTCTCAAAAAAAAAAGAGGAGAAATCAATAAACTAGAAAAGAAACTCAATAAAACCAATAGGTTATGCTTTTGAAAAGATCAATAAAAATCAATAAATATCTAACTAGACTCATCAAGAAAAAAGAAATAAAAAATAAATTACCAGTATCAGGAATCAAAGTGGATTCATCACTACAGATCTTACAGATGTTAAAAGGATAATAAATGAATATTATTAACAACTTTAAGATAACTTTGGCGCCTTAAACAAAGTAGATGAATTTCTTAAAAAAATAGAAATTATCAAGATTGACACATGAAACAGAAAACATAAACAGCTCCATATCTATTACAGAAGTTTAATTCATAAAATCTTCCAACAAAGGAACTCGTTATGTATTATCATAGCAAATTTGATCAAACATTTTTGTTTTTTTGATACAGAGTCTCACTCTGTTGCCTTGGGCTAGAGTGCCGTGGCATCAGTCTAGCTCACAGCAACCTCAAACTCCTGGACTCAAGTGATCCTTCTGCCTCAGCCTCCCGAGTAGCTGGGACTACAGACATGCGCCACCATGCCTGGCTAATTTTTTCTATATATTTTTAGTTGTCTGACTAATTTCTGTCTATTTTCAGTAGAGACGGCGGTGGGGGGGGCCTCGCTCTTGCTCAAGTTGGTCTCAAACTCCTGACCCCAAGTGATCAGCCTGCCTTGGCCTTCCAGAGTGCTAGGATTACAGGTGTGAGCCACCGCGCCCGGCCAAATTTGATCGAAGATTTAAGTAAGAAATACCAATCAAACATAAATTGTTTCAAGCCATAGAAGGTGGAATACTTCCCAACCTGTTCCACAAGGTCAGCATTACCCTGATATCAACACAAATAAGTTACAAGAAAACTATTCCACAAACTAATGAAAAATCCCAGCAGACTTTTTTAAAAACAAAAATTGACAAGCTGGTTCTAAAATTTATGTGAAAACGAAAAGGACTTCCTAGAATAGCCCACACAATTTTTTAGAAGAATAAATTCAGAGAACTTACGCTGCTTGATTTCAAGATTTACTATACAGCTACAGTAATCAATAAAGTGTGGTATTGGTATAACGAAAGATATATATATCAAAAGAACAGAATAAAGTCCCAAAATAGGCCTATACACCTATGCAATTGGTTTTTTACTAAAGTGACAAGGTTATTCAGTGAGCAAAGAATTGTATTTGTAAGTAAAGGTATTGAAGCAAATGAATATCAGACTTCCAGTTTCCATCCTGGCAGGCAAGGAGTTTGGAAACCATCACTCTCATCCTCACAATGAGAAAAACCCGTTTAGTTTGTTTAAACTGAAAATCAACAGTTCACCTCTTCTTAGATCCACCAAAGAATTAAGGTCACAGGGTAAACTGCTGCTCCAAAACTAGAGAGACAGACAAGTAAATACAGAGAGTTACAACTTAGCAGGGCAGAAGCCTCTGCGGGAACCAGCACCGGGTTACTTTTACCCGGTACTTCAGATCTGGCTCTCAACAAAAAAAAATTACAAGGCACAGAAAAAGGCAAAACAAACAAACAAACAAACACCACCACAGTTTGAAGACACAGAGCAAGTGCCAGACCTAGACTCAAGATACAACAGAGGTGTTGGAATTATCAGATAAGAAATTTGATTAAAACTATAATTAATATGCTAAGGCTCTAAGGGAAAAAGTAGACAACATGCAAGAACACATGGGTGACATAAGCAGAGAGATGGAAATGCTAATGAAGAATCAAAAGGAAATGGCAAGACAGGGCGCGGTGGCTCACGCCTGTGATCCTGGCACTCTGGGAGGCCAAGGTGGGTGGAACGTTTGAGCTCAGGAGTTCGAGACCAGCCTGAGCAAGAGTGAGATCCCATCTCTACTAAAAATAGAAATAAATTAGCTGGACAATTAAAAATATATAGAAAAAAATTAGTCGGCCATGGTGGTGCATGCCTGTAGTCCCAGCTACTCGGGAGGCTGAGGCAGAAGGATCGCTTGAGCCCAGGAGTCTGAGGTTGCTGTGAGCTAGGCTGACGCCA
>CAUYSK010111912.1:0-18476 GCA_963575035.1 Avahi laniger
GGCTTGACTGTTGTTGGCATATATGAATGCCTCAAATTTGTGTGTATTGATTTTGTATCCTGAGACTTTGCTGAATTCATTTATCAGTTCTAGGAGTCTCTTAGATGAGTCCTTGGGGTTTTCTAGATATAATATCATATCATCAGCAAAGAGCAGGAGTTTAATCTCATCTGCCCCCATTTGGATGCCCTTAATACCCCTCTCTTGCCTAATTGCTGTAGTGAGGATTTCGAGCACTATGTTGAATAGAAGTGGATATAGAGGGCAAACTTGTCTGGTTCCTGTTCTGATGGGAATATAAAACAGTACAGTCAGTTTGGAGAACAGTTTGGCTGCTCCTTAAAAAGTTAAACACAAATCTACCATATGATCCAGCAATTTCACTCCTAGATATCTACCTAATAGAAATGAAGACATAGGCCCACAGGAAGACTTGTATACAAATGTTTATAGCAACATTATTCATAATAGCCAACCCAAACGTCCATCAACTTTTGAATGGTTAAACAAAATGTTGTATATCCATACAATGGAATAATATTCAGCAATTAAAATGAACATGATATTGATACATGCTACAACATAAATGAAACTCATAAGCACTATGCTAAGTGAAAGAAGCCAGTCCACAATAAACCGCACACTATGTGATTCCATGTACATACAATGTGTCCAGAAAAGACATATTTATAGAAACCAAAAGTAGATTATTGGTTGCCTGGGGCTGGGGTAGGAATGAGGGATGACTGCAAATGGGCATGAAGAATCTTTCTGGAGTGATGGAAATATTCAAAAGTTGAAATGTAATGAGAGTTGCACAACTCTATAAATATACTAAATATCATTAACTTGTACACTAAAAACTGGTGAACTTTATGGTATGTAAATTATATTTCAAAAAAACCTTTTATTTAAAAAATAGGAAAAATAAGGTGAAGTTGTTCAGCTCTCCACTTATAAGGGAGTACTTTCTTAGGGGAAAGCTCCATAGATTCTGTTCTAATACTGGCTCTTTGCCAAGATAAAATTAGAGACTAAGTCTCAAGAATACAAGAGGGGAAATGTTTTCCAGTAATGTAGGCAGAAATTCACATGTTCAGTCATTCACTTACCATATTAGCATAGAGTTCCCATGCTATGGTTAATTTTATAAATATGAGAGAGATTTTTAAATAGTACACACAGTTTTATATACAACATCAGGTATAATAACAAACCTGGCTAAATTATGTATTACAAGCATGCAAGCAAGTTTCAGCTGTTATTGAAAAATCTTTATTGCTAGAGGTACATGTGGACCCATTTTTAGCTGTACTTTTGGTGAGTTCTCACAGGGCAATGATGTTGCTAAGAGGCATATGTTTCTGGCTTGGTGGAAAGAGAAAAGAAAAAATATATTTTAAATAAGGATGACCTTAGTGATTTATTATCTCCCATCAGTTTGTCAAAGACTGCATTTTCTGATTTATATTCATTTTGCTAGTATTATCTCCAAGAGCATATTTGTGAATTTTTCCTTAGAACACTCGGTTTCATTCCCCTATTCTCCAAGTAGTATTTCTTTTCCCCTGCCCTGCTTGCAGGTATGTATTAACTTTTGACTCCCTGGCCTCCACAATGCCTCCAATTGTATAGGTTTATTTTGGACACAAAATAAGTGCCACTACTTCCTGAATGGAAGTGGGTGGTTCCATCACCTGGGTAAAACTTGTACTTTCTGGGGTTATCTAAATGTGGATAAACTTTTATGGTTTCCTTTGACGTGTACATATATTCTCTTTCACGTTCTCCCCTTCCACTGCTTGGAATACAAGGGTAAGGAATGGGGAAAATCAGGTTCTGAAAATGCTTTTTGCCCTTTTCATTATTGACTTTTTACATGATTTCCTTCCACCCCCAGGTGTAGGAATGCTGGTAGCTGACAGGCTGTTCTGCAAGGGTATGGGCATTGGGTAAACTTGGAACATTGTTGGAATAAGTTATCCTAGGAGTAACTGTGAACAATAGAGCTTCTTGAATTACGGTTTCCTAAATTTGAACTACTACCCATTCTTTGGGAGATTATTTGGCTAATAATTTTTTAAAAGATTACAATTTTTAAGCATTCTTTAAAAGCCATTTCTGAAACAGATCTGTACTCTTAGAAGTTAACTAAATATGGGAAATCTAAATAATTATGGCATCCATGATAAATTGGAGTTGGCTATTGTTTATACATTCTTTGAATAACCTTATAACACTCAACCATAAATAATTTTGCTAGAACCTGGACTCTTTGGAGTAATCTTATAGAACAATTGTAAGTGTTGTCAGTAAAAAAGTGCCCACTTATTTGATTTCTGCTTCATGTTTATAATCACCAGATCAGTTCTTTATACTGAATTCTACCTTATCTACACACATGCCTAATGTTTCACATGAGATGAAATGTGGTTAACATTCATGGTGCGTTTTATAAGACATACACTATAGAAAACTTCCTTACACCTGTAATCAAGCATAATTACTAGGGGAAAAGTCAGAGCTTTCATTGCCTTTATTAATAACATTGTTGAGCATTCAGGATTAGTTTGTTCAGCCTAGTGTAATAATTAATGTGGATAAGCATGGTAAAGTGTAGGGGGGATGTTTCTTCTCTGATCCATTGTTATTTGAAACACTAGTCAGACATTTGGGAGTTTGAAAGGACCCCTAAAAGGCTTTTGTCTTAAATGTATTTTCTCTTGAAAAAAGAAAAAGAATAGATTTGATTTTTAATCAAGAGAACACTGAACCATTTATGTCATTGTTTAAAATGTTTTGTTATGTTGATGCCCTGAATCACTTTCAAAACTTTCCTTACTAAGTCATAGTTTATTGAGAAAAAATATAGTAAATCCTGAAGTGTCTGAGGTTCCCTTATACTTCCCAGTGATGGATTTGAGTAGGCTTTTAGCATCACACAATTATTATTGGCTTCGGCACAACTGTACCACTAGGTAACAAGTCTTGTGGCTGCAAATGTCTTTGTTCTAAGGAATTGTAAAATGAGAATATGATCTAATAAGGTAGTTATTCATTTACCACTTCCTGCACTCCAGCCCCAGCTTAGTGCTCAAAGCCTGCGTGTTTCTCATTTCAATTCCAACGGCTGCAGAATGAGCTCACTATAAAAAGAGTTTAGAGTTAGCCGGCACTATTCTGATGCCCCAGACAAATTCTCACAATGTCACAAATAATCCAACAATAAAGCAGGGACTATAATGTGCTGCTATGTTTTAGTTTGAATGGAGGTGAGAAAGTGGTGAAAAGTGACTAAGAGGAGAGAGGGTTAAAGGAGTGATTGAGGCTGCAGAACTCTCCTTCAGTAGAAGACTGACTTGATTTGATTCAGTCTTCTGTCTCCCCTTTGTGGGCCTTCCTATTCCATCCCCATTCCCTTGGTGCTTTCGATCTCCTCATCTTGAGTTGATCATTTTTAGTTCCAGGGCTCTCAAGCACTGCCCCAGGGTACTGTGTGCGTTGGTCCATCTTTCTACCCAGGCATACATTCATTCATTCACTAAACATTTACCAAGCACCTCTTCTGTTCATGGCTCTGTGCAAGGCACTAGGGCTCTGCCTTGAGTAGGACAGTTTCTACCTTATGGAAAGACTAGCAGTAGAACCCCACAATTCTGATGAGTTGTGTGGCTTTCAAGCTGCAAAGACTGCTTGCTATAGTTTGGTTTGATGCATACTGGGTTTGGTTTGATTGTTAAAGGTGTGCAGATATCTCTCTTATTGCTCCTTAAACTTCTATCCTCAAAGGAGAGTGGCAGCTTTGAGAGCAGAGACCTTTAATCTCTCCATCTAGGACATTCATAGAAAGCGGAGCCTGTGAGCCAAGAATAAATCTAAATCTTTTATTGCAGAGTTGAGACCAGAATGGATCAAATGTTAGACAAACATCAAAACTAAAGATGGTTCTCACAGTCCGAGGTCACCAGGGATCAGACTCTGAGATGGAGATCAGCACACAGGATGTTTATTAGGAAGTGCTCTTGGGATCAATACCTGTAGAAAAGAGGGGATGGAAACATAACTGGATAGAGGGAGAGGTTGAACTGCTGGTCCTAAGGAAGCCCTCTGCTGATCTCCTTGGAAGCTCTGGTATTGGGATGGCTCTTTAGAGCTGTCCCAAATTGAGGCAAGGGGGCTAGGCCTTTAGACCCCTTGCATTGTTCAGCATTGGATATGTGTTGCCTATGTTGGACCTTGGACGAGGGAGTTTTCATTTTTATTTTTTTCAGCCACAGCAATTCCTGAAAGTGCCTGAGAACAGAGAGCAATCAGTGAGTAGCACTCCCAGTAGCTGGAGGAATAAGTTCTTCATTTCTAAAGGAGGATCTGGGTAGCACATTACAGTGCCCATCACAACTACATCCAATCAATGCTAGGCGACACTATGACAATTTACCTGGATCAAATAAAGCCAGGGAATTCAGGCTACCTAAGAAAGAAATGAACTAGCAAGCCCATGATTAACCAGTGGTGTGGCCAGCTCCCTGCTGGAAGAGACCAGTTGTCATACTTCTATTTTTGCCAAGCCACTCCCACAATAGCAACTTCTGTATCTGTGGAGATGTCACTTGACCACTGATGGGAAGGGCAGACTTTGCCAGTGCAAGGTTCTGAAATGGATTAGAATTATAGATTAATTAGATTTACTCCAAGGTTGCTTCATGGCTAAAAATCCACTCCCTGTTCTACTGCCTTTCCCAAATCAGGTTCCCACATTGTTCTACCCAGCCTAATAGAGTATCTTCAGTGAGGTTAAATGACATCGTAAAGATATTCCAAAAACAAAATGCCCAAAATATACAGGGATAGCCCATATTTGAATATAAATTTCCTCCCACTATGAATTACCCAGGGAGAAATTCATATTTCCTATGTGTCCCACTTTTAAAGAGTTCAAAAATTAAAACTTCACATTAAAATCCAGAGATAAGGACTTTGCCAATTTCTTATTCTGCTCATTGTCATCCAGAAAGGTTCTCAGTGTCTAAGTGGTGTTATCAACGCCTTCAGCATCATGGCTTGGGATACCTTTCATAAGAATGGGTGTCATTTTCTTGGGTCCTCTAAGTTGTATTATTCTCTCTTATGTTTTACTTTTGAAGAGTCCAGATTGTCAATAGGAAATGCAAGATTATTACAACATTGGCTAACACCAATGACCCTTAGTAATTTACAACACTAGACCAGTTTTCCCAAACAAAATGAAATCCTACTCCTGGGTTGCCACTGCCAAAGACGTAATAGAGACTTAGTGGTATGGGAAGGAAAAATGAGGCAAAAACATTCTTCTGGGTTTCAGCTTCTCCAGAACACCAGGCCAACTATACTGGTTGTCTAGTACCTATAACCTGTGGATCTAACCTTCTCTGGGGAAATCCCCCTTGAAGAGGTGAATGTTGACAGTAGGTATTTACCATAACAGTACTGGGAAATCCTTGGGTCACAGTCTAAAATTGTCATTCCAGCCATGGATGTCTTCTTGCGAAGTTTGAGAGTTTGTAATGATGCCAGTCATAGACTTCAGATGTTATTTGAATTGCTCTTTTTTCACCCAAACAATACATGATATTTGGAATCTCTTAACTTCCATTCCCCTTGGCCCTATGTGTCTAACACCTTGTGCTGTATGCAGGTGGTGATCTCTTCTGACAGGTCTCCTGCACTGTCTAATGAGTAGGCATTTTCAGTAATGTGTCACAATGGCTGTGGCCACTACATCTTGCTGTGGAATTGCCAAAGCCTAAGAAGCCTGTCTCCTAGGGAAGGTGTCCCCTTCATGCCTATATTTGTTTCAATTGGAGAGTTGCCCTCAGAAGATTCCAAGCTGAAGACGTGTTTGATATTTCTGGAAGCTTTGTTCCTATGGACTTCATAAAGACCAAGACCTCCTCAAGACCAGAGGCTTGTGGATCTTGGAAATCTAGACCCATGGTCTGAACTTTGTGATGATGCAATCCAGAACCCAATGGAGTCTTTGGAGTTGGAATGACACCTGAGCCAGTGGCCTGTCCACAGTTTCTCCTTGGCCCTGAATCTGTAGAATGGATTTTGGGCAGCATATCCAGCACCAGATCAGCTGAAGGACCATCCTATCTTCAGAACTTCCTGTGGAATTGATTGACGCTTCTGTTGGGATTGAATCACAACTCAACTTCTCTCTTCCCAATCTTGCATCCTTCCCTTTTGTCCCCTCCTTTAGGGGTTGATTCCAAGAGCACTCCCTCATAAAACTCCTGTATGCTAATCTTTATCTAAGAGCCTGCTTCCCAGGGAGCAAACCTGCAATACCTCTCAGAGACTTTGGCTGCTCACCTCATTTTGTGGCTAGAGCAACCCAGTGAAGGCTCACATCATTGTCCCCACTGCCTGAGAGCCCCTACTAACACCTTTGCCTCATTTCCTAACACCACTGATTGTGTCAGGCTTCCCTCGTGCCAAGGGCCAGGCTGTGAGCACAGCTTCAATCATGATGATCATGTCAGCTGCTTCAGTGCTCAGGTGTGACTCAACTTGACCAACAGAGGCTCAACTTCCCCAGAAGCTGCCATGAGTGTGGGAAAAAGTAAAGCTCTGTGGGGAGGACTTTGATGCATGAGAGAGGACATAGAAAGAGCTTCTCTGTGTGGCTTCTTTGAAAACTTCTCACATAACTGAGAACCAGCAGGATATTCTTGAGAAGCTGTGGCCAGCTCAGTTACACACCACCTGCATATGTCCTCTCCCACCTGCATGTGCCCTCCCACCTGTATCTGCCCTTCCACCTGTGTATGCCCTCCCACCTGCATGTGCCCTTCTACCTGCATGTACCCTCCCACCTGTGTATGCTCTCTTGCCTTCCTTGCCCCACTTTCCTTTCTCCCTCATTCTTGCTTCCCTGGGATTATATCCTCCTGAATAATGCATTGGAATATAAGCTTCCCTTGGAATCTAGGGAACCCAAGGTAAAACAGGATATGAGTTAGCAAATCTGACATCAAGTGACTTTTAATAAAAAGCATTTCGTGGCCAGGTGCGGTGGCTCACGCCTGTAATCCTAGCACTCTGGGAGGCCGAGGTGGGAGGATCGCTGAAGGTCAGGAGTTCGAGAACAGCCTGAGCAAGAGCGAGATCCTGTCTCTACTAAAAAATAGAAAGAAATTATCCGGACAACTAAAAAATATATATATAGAAAAAATTACCCAGGCATGGTGGCGCGTGCCTGTAGTCCCAGCTACTCGGGAGGCTGAGACAGAAGGATCGCTTGAGCCCAGGAGTGTGAGGTTGCTGTGCGCTTGGCTGACGCCACGGCACTCTAGCCCGGGCAACAGTGCCAGACTCTGTCTAAAAAAAAAAAAAAAAAAAAAAGCATTTCGTCATCCTTCTACATTAGAACTGTTTTGCCACAAAAAGCCTACCCCTTGCGTACTTTCGCCATCATATTCACAGAGCCACTTCTTTTAATCCAGAAAATTGTAGCCACTGTTGGATACCATTATTATTATTTTCCCTGTCCCACCTGAAATGAAGATAATTATCATTTCTCTAATCATCCGAAATGATTGCCTGTCTTGTCACTTTGCCTAATCTAAAGTTCTTAACACTCATTTATCTAACATGAAGGCAATTTATCAGCAAAAGTGATGTTACCAAACTCCACTATTAAAATGGTTGCTTGTGGTAAAAATGTTCAGAGGCTAACATTATTTGCTGAGTAGAGCATTAGGAGCAAGGCATATATTTTCCCTCTGGAAATAGCTGATGCAGCAATCAGATGATAAAAGGGAAATTCTTCTTTTTTCATTCTTCAGAATGAAAAAAATAAAAGGCAGAACAAAGATATTTGAATAATCCATCTTTTGAAGTGGCTTTTAAGCATGAGGGCAGTACTCCAAGTTCGACAAAAGGAAGTTGGTAAGAATGTAACTAACACAGTGAATGGATAGCAGCACAAGGACTCAGCCATTAGGTACTTGATGTTCTGTTGCTGTTCAGTACTTGCCCGCATGAATGCTCAGAAGTTTCTGAAATTCTGAGGATATTTGGGCTCTGAGAATGGTCATTTCTTTTTCAGTAAAGGTGTATTTTCATCTGTCTTTTTGCTGTCACCTGGTTCTGGTCTTCTAATGCCTGCCCAAGTCTGCTTTCACTAAACCTGTGCAGGCTTGTCAGGGTTGACTAGACTAATGTCATTTAGGTTCATCTTTCAGTGGATCAGATATCAGAAATTCAGGGGCATTTCTGTAACTTAAAGAGGCTTGATGCGCTACTTTACCTTTATCATATCTCAAGATGGTGGTCATCCACCTTTACACTATTTACAATTTTGGTTTTACTGGTGTTCATGTCATATTTTGTCATTGCCATACATCTCTGGTGACTCTTATGACATTTCTCTCTCTCTCTTTCTCTCTCCACTGCCTACACAGACACAGATGACAGTATTTTTAACTTTTTATTTTGAAATAATTGTGGACTTACAGGAAAGTTGCAAAAATACTACAAATAGTTTAGGTGTACCCTTCACCCAACTTCCTCTAATGTTAATGTCTTATATAAGCATAGTACCATAATCCAGACTGGGAAATTAACACTGATAAAGTATGATTAACCAAGCTGTGGAGCTCATTTGAATTTTCCCAATTTTCCTCCCAAATGTCCTTGTTCTGTTTCAGGATCCCATGGTGCTTATTGTTGTTTTGTCTCCTTTGTCTCCTCTAATCTGTGACAGTTTCTCAATCTTTCCTTGTCTTTTATGACTGTGAAACTTTTAAAGAGTACTGGTCAGTTATTTGGTTTTGGTTTTTAAAATGTTTTTCTCATGATTAGTTTGATGTTATGCATTTTTACAAGAAAAGTATATAAGTTATATTGTGTCCCCCTCATGCATTATATCAGGGGGTACATGATGCCAATATGTCTTGTTACTGGAGATGTTAACCTTGATTACTTGGCTAAGGTGGTGTCTGCCAAGTTTCTCTGCTGTAAAGTTACTATTTTTCCCTTTGGAATTGACAGAGATATTTTCACAGAGATATTTTCAGACTATGTTAATATCCTGCTTCTCCTCAAACTTTTACCCACTGATTTTAGTATCCATCAGTGGATCTTGATTGCAACAACTGTTACTGTGGTGTTTGCCACATGGAGATTTTGCATTTCTCTCATTCTTTGCAAATTTTAAAAGTTAGAATTCTTCAGTAAAGGAGAACTATCCATTATCATCTGCTTATTTATATATTTATTTGTTTTTGTCAACATAGACTCATGGATACTTATTTTATTCTATGGCTTGTTATCTATCACTATTGTTATTCATTTTATTTCTCAAGTTGTTCCCTATTTGGCCATTAGGAATTTCTTTAGGTTGGCTCCGGCGTCCTTTTGAAATACCCCCATCCTTTTCTGATCACATCCTTATTTTCTGGCACCACAAAATAGTCCAGGCTCATCTTGTAGTTTTCTTGTCCCTGCCCTGGAGTCAACAGCTTCTCCAACAATCCCTGGTCCTTTTATTGGAGAATGGTGTTTTAGAGACCAAGATATGGACACTAATTGTGCTCACTGCTACTGGGGTATCACTACTTCTAAGATGTCTTAGTAGAAAGAGCTAGGGAGTATATGTGTGTGTACTAATTCATGTATACACACATATCTGTATTTAGTTCTGTATCTATATATCTGTATGTGTATGTTAAAAACCATGAGTTCCATCTGATACCTTCCGTTAGAATTCAACACCACAAGGTTCATTTTAACACTTTCCTTATTTGGAACTCTGAGAGTGAGAAGCCTGGCCCTCATTATTTTAATTATATTTACTTATTTGTTCAACCCTAGATTTCATATAAAATAATTTCAGAGCTACCAACCCATATGCCTATGAAAACCAGGCTTACTAACTAGAATACAATATTTGTGTGCAATTCTTTTTGTCTTCACCCTTAGAGAATCCAGTCAAAATACTCATTTCCAAGGATACTTAGATTAGGACTTTTCTTCCCTATCTCCTTTAGTGTGGTTATGCTATTCATTTGTCATACAATTTGGTTCATTTATTATTGTTTGTATTCCATTTTGGGTTGTCCTCACATTTTGGTTTATTTTAGTTATTTATTGGAGGAGCACATGTGAAACATTATTATGTTTCTAAGAATCAAAGCTATATAAAAAGTATAATCGGAGAAGCATAGTTCCTTCCTTATCTCTCCTAACCCATTCCCATTCTTCCTTTCTTCCCCCCTTTTGCTGACCATTCCCTGTAAGAAACAAAAATCTTTAGTTTCTGGTTTATCCTTCCTATATTTTGCTTGCACAGTGGAGCAGATATGTGACTAATTTTCTTTATCTCCCTCTTACAAGAGGTGTAGCATATTGTAGATACTCTTTTACACTTTGATATTTTCACTCTAAATCAGTTCATAACGATCTTAGTCATTCTTTTCTTTGCTTTGTTCATTTATTTGTTTGTTTTAAACAGCTGTGTAGCATTCCATTGTGTGGATGTAATCATAGTTTATTCAACCCTCTCCTATGTAGGGGCATGTAGATTGTTTCCAATATTTCACAATTACAAAAAATGCTGCAATGAATAACCTAGTGGATATATATTTTTGTATTGCTAGAGGTATAACTTCAGAGTAGATTTCTAGTATTGGAATTGCTGGGTCAAAAGGTAAGAGCATAAATAGTTTAGTTAAATATTGCTAAATTTCCCTCCAGAAGGATTATGCTAATTTGCATTTCAGCAATGTATGCAATCCCATAGGAATGGAATGTGATGCCATACTTTTAAATTTGTATTTCTCTAATTATGAGTGAGTTTGAATATTTTTATATGTTTGAGAGCCATCCACACACACACATACACACATATATATTTATATGCACACACACACACAAAGTAGTAGTTGCTATTGTTGTTAATTGTATATCTTTTTCCCATTTTTCTGTTGGTTGTTTTTTGTTCTTCATCTTTTTTTCTTAATAAAATTATTTTATTTTAAAAATTTTATTTTTAATTGACATATAATAAGTATATGTATTAATGATGCACTGAATATTTCAAAATTATTCCTCAATTTTCAGTAATTTTTATATTAAGGATGTTAGTCTTTGTGATATATATTGTGAATATTTCTCTCAGTTTGTCTGTTGTCTTTTGACTTTGTGGACTTTCTGACATGCAAACACATGTCAGAAATATTATGTAGTCAAATTTATTAATCTTTTATTTTACTGATTTTCCTTTTGAATCATAGTTAGAAAGCTTTTCCCTACATCAAGGTTAAACATTCATGTTTCCTTATAGTACTTATATGGTTTCCTTATAGTACTTATGTGGTTATATAATACTTATATGTGTATATTTAAATTATTGATCCATTAGAATTTATTCTTGTGAATGGTATTATGGTATGAGGAATATTTCTACTTTTGTCTTTTTCAAAATGGCTATCCTGTTGTCTCAGCATCATTTATTAGAAAGTCCATCTTTACCTCAGTGATTTGAGAGGGCAGTCCTAAATTTCCATATATAATTGGGCCTATTTATGGACAGAAAGTCTATTCTATTTCACTGGTCTATTTGTCTATTCATATGCCAGTACTGCATTGTTTTAATTATAGACACTTAAAGTATGTTTTATCAACTCATAAAGCTAGTCCTTTCCCTTTAGTTTTTCTTTTCTCAGTATTTACCTGGCTATTCTTGGAGGTTTTTTTTTCCTAATGAACTTTAGTATCAGCTTGTTCAACTCCATAAAGTAACTTATTTATATTGGAATTGCAATGAATTTCTAAATAACTCAGGCAGTCATGTCATTGTGATATTGCTGAACATATTCAAAAATAAATGAATATCATCTGGTTTGTTCAAGTTTACTTCTGTGTCTTTCACAAATGTTTAAATATTTTCTTCATCTAGAATTTGCAAGTTTCATGTTGAATTTATTCCAAGGTATTTTGTTTTTTGTTGATTATGTAAATGGGGTTTTCTCTTATATTATCTTGAGGTGTTATATTTTAAAACAACTTTATGGAGATACAATGACATATAATTAACTTCACATATTTAAAGTATACAATTTTATAAGTTTTGACATATGTATACACCCATGAAAACATTACCGCAATCAAGATAATGGACACATCTATTATCTCCTAAAGTTTTCTCATGATCCTTTGTAATCCACAATCATGCCTTTCCACATATTCTCCCAAACCCCATCCCCAGGCAACCCCTGATCTGCTTCCTGTCATTATAGATTAGTTTGTATTGTCTAGAATTTAATGTAAATAGAATCATATAGTATGTACTCTTTTTGTTTGACGTTTTTCATTCAGAGCAATTATTCTGAGATTGATCCATGTTGTATGTATCAAAAGTTCATTACTTTTTTTGCTGAGTAGTATTTCATTGTATGGATATACCAAAATTTATTCATCCATTGATCTGTTGATGGGCATTTGGATTGATTCCACTTTGGGGCTATTACAGATAAAGCTGTTCTAAGCATTCATGTACAAATCTTTGCATGGACATATGCTTTCACATCTCTTGGGTAAATTCTTAGTAGTAGAATAGCTGGGTCATACGGTAAGTATATGATTAACCTTTTAAGAAAATGCCACATAGTTTTCCAAAGGGGTTTTACTATTTTACATTACCACCAGCAGTATATAAGAGTTCCAGGAGCTTTACATACTTGCCAACATTTAATATGGTTGGCCTTTCTAATTTTAGCCATCTAATAGGTGTGTAGTGGTATCCTGTTATGGTTTTAATTTGCATTTCCATAATTACTAATGATGTTGAACATATTTTCATGTGTTTATTTTTCATTCACTATCTTAATTTCTGAAGTGCCTGTTCAAATTTTTTGTCCATTGTTTTTCAAAACTTTTTTCTTATTGAGTAGGCTAATAGGTAGAACACATATATCTCCTCATTTATTGAGATCTTTAATTTCTCTCAGCAATATTTTTTGTTTACAGAGTTCAGTTGTTATATTAATTTTAATTTTCAATTGTTCTTTATTAGAACGTAGACATACAATTAAGTTTTGAATATTGACCTTCTATCCTGCAACCTTATTAAATTCACTAACCAACACTTGCCAGGTTTTTGGAAATTTGACAGGGTTGCTCATATTTGATCATATTGCCTACAAATAAAGAGGCAGCAATGACTTTGCTAGAGAAGCTGCCTTGATATACTCCATTGCCACCAATAAATTTTTCTCATTAACTCCCTAAAGTGCTTGTGTTTGCCCACTACGTACATGTTGCCCAACAAACAGCTCTGAACCTTGCAGAAAGCACATAAAGGAAGATGAGTCACATTTAGTAAACACTGTCAGTCAAAGAGCCACTCTTATATGTATATTGCCCAAGAAAAAACCTGAAACTCAGAAGCGTTTTAAAACTTTTCTACCTTAGGTCTCCCAACTAGCAAATGACAGAGCTGGTATAGGAATCAAAGTCTGACTCCAAGGCCATGGTCTTTTATTTTCTGGCTTTAGCAAAAGACTGCCTCGGTTTCAAGAGTACAAAAGTCTCCATTACTGCTCATGTCCTCTATTTGCTGTGTTCTGACACACAGAATCCCCTGACCTTTTGGTTTTTGATTAATTTCCTTACATTAAAAATGCAATTCTTTGTTACCTGTCTGGGTGTGACACTTGATGCCTTGCTCTCTGGTATCTGGAGATTATTTTCATACTCTCGTGTTCTTTCTCACACCTGGTTCTCAGTCATTGCTTTGATCTGATTTATTTATTTATTTATTTATTTATTTATTTATTTATTTTCTTTTCATGTGGTCTTGTTTCCAGATTCCTCAGTTCATTCCTGGTCTGGCACTGCTACTGTAGGATAGATACCTTTCTATTCTAAGCTTCTAAACTTGATGAGCTTCTTCCAGGTCTGATTCTGGCCCAGCTCCATAAAGCAACCCTTTAGCTGACTTTCAGACATTCAGACATAATTGAGTGTCCACATGTACATAAATATTCAACATTCCTTCATTTGTTCACAAACATAGTTTCACTGAGCACCTATTACATGAAAGGCTCTGGAGATGTAGTGATGCACTAATAGAAATAGGTGGAGCATCTGGCCCAGGGAGCATAGAGTTTTAGTATCAGGCTGACTGAAAAATGGTAGGCACCAATCCTACTGCATCACTTTAGCAGAAACAGAGACAACAATGAGAATGACCAAGAGAGATAAGAGAGAGTGATTACAAACAAAACCTCCAACATGTCGCCTCCATAGAGCATATGGGGATGTGCAGAACATGGTATTCACTGTAACGCACTGCCCAAAGCTCCCTGTATTCATTTCCTAGGACTGCAGTAACAAATTACTACACACCAGGTGGCTTAAAATAACAGAAATGTATTGTCTCCCAGTTCTGGAGGCTAGATGTCCAAGATCAATGTGTCAGCAGGGCTGGTTCCTCCTGAGCACTGTGAGGGAGAATCTGTCCCATATCTCTCCTTTACCTTCTGGTAGTTTGCCTGCAATCTTTAGTGCTCCTTGGCTTGTCCTCTACCTTCATATGGTGTTCTTCCTGTGTCTCATCACGTCATCTGTCCACTGTGCATGTCTGTGTCTGTGTCCAAATTTCCCCTTTTTATAAAGACACCAGTCATACTAGATTAGGTCCATCCTAATAACCTCATTTTAACTTGATTGTCTCTGTAAAGACCCTATTTCCAAATAAGGCCACTTTCTGAAATACTGGGGGTTAGGACTTCAACATATCATTCTTGGTGGACACAATTCAACCTCTAACACTTCCTTAAAAGGTCCCATTGCCCTAACTGCTAGGAGTGCTGCTTGTAATCAGTCTCCAGCTGTCAATGCCTACAGGGGCTGCCTCAGCTAGCAGAGAACCACCTCTCCAAAAGCCATGTCTCTGCTCAGGCTGGCCCATCCCCAATGACTGACAGAGGCAGGATAAAAAGGTTTGGTCATCGTGTCCCAACTTGGAGCAATTCTGAAGGGCCATTCTAACTCCAGAGTGCCCCATCAGGTTGCGTGAGGCCGTTGTTAGGCTGACATTGCACCTCGGACTTTTCTGTCTGTCCACACCTGCTTAATCCCCTACCTCCCATGGCTGTTGATCCCTTCATAAATACCCCACGTGCTAAATTCTGCCTCAGGGTCTATTTCCATGAGAAACCAATCTACAACAGGTAGAAAAAGGAAACAAATGTTCTTAGAGTGAAAGGTCCTGGTAGGCAAGAGGAAGAATAAGAAGAGATGTAATCACAGAGGTAAGCAGGGGCCAGCTCATGTATCATTTTGTAAGCTCTGGAAGAGTTTGGATTTTATCCTAGATGCAATAGATGAGAAGCCATGGAAGAAAATTGAACCAGAAGTGAGAAGATCGGCTTGCATTTTGACCGTTTTTAAAGCTGGCTGCTGTTTGTTCCTCCTGGTCTCTGAGCCTGTTAACTGTCCTGTGACATGTGTGGCTTCCCTTCAGACATGGTGGCTACTTGACTCAGAGGGGCCTATGCTAAGACCACAAAGAGAGGCCTCCAGCTTTGGCTGAACTTGAGCCTAGAATCACCTTACCCCTTGTGGCCTCTCCTTCTGACCTCTCAGGCTGCCTTGGGCTGAACAGAACAATTACACCTCCAACCATCTTTATTTCAAGGGGCTTCGTTGGCCAATAAGGCATGAAATCCTAAATTGTCTTTTCCTTCTAGAGTAGGCTTCTACTCAATTCTTTCAAAACCAATTTAATTTTTGTTGTCCTCATTGTAAAAATAAATCACACGCTCTTTGTAAACAAATTGGAAACTAAATCTTTCAACAAGAAATTAAAAATCACCCAGTAATAGCCACTGTTTGTGCATGTACATATCATACCAACAGCATGGGTTGCAAACTTGAATGCTTGTTACAGAGCCAGGCAGATAACATAAACAAAGACACTGATTAGGTGAATATTATAGTGATCTGGACAGTTCATGCCTCATTAAAAGACTCAGTTTCTTTCAACTCCAGCTTGCCAAGTTTGGTATAAACTGGTTCCAGTTTATGGTCCCTCTGTCTATACAATATATCCTGCCTACATCACTATCATCTGTTTTCACTCTCTACCTTGTTCATTCCACTTTAGTCATACTGGCCTTTTTACTGTTCCTCAAGCATGCCAAACATGCTCATTCTTTAGGGCCTTTGCACTTGCTGCTCCCTCTGTCTGGAAGGCTCTCCCAGTAAATAGCCACATGGGCTTCCTCACTTCGTTCTGATCTTTGCTCAAAAATTTCCTCCACAGAGAGGCCTTTATTTACTAAGTACATAAAATTACATTGCTGCTATTCTTCTTTTCCTGACCTTGATTTATCTTTTCTTCGTGTTGATAACTGTCATATCATCTTTTGTTTATTTTCCTTTTGTAGGACTTCCCTACATTTTCTCCATCATGGGCACACTAAGAAAATGAACTATTACTATTTGAATAACATGCTGGAGAAAATGGAGGAGGCCAATTGTGCTTAATGTCAGTAAAGCTGGGTTAGGGAGAGGCTCCAGCCTTCATGGGAACCTCAATGGATGAGACACCTCTGTCACTCATCTGACTCCTGTTGACATCTGTCTCTCTACCAGAATATAAGCCCCCCAATCATGGGTACTTTATTCACTACTCTATCCCCAATCCTTAAAATAGAGTCTGAAACACAGTACATGCTACATAAGTATTTGCTGAAGAGTAAGTTGTAACATGAATGTTTCGCCATATCATTAAAAACCCATAAACATTTTAAAGACTTTTTGATCTTTTGTCATATTGGAACTCTATGTATTTTTAATTAATCCTTTGTTTTAGTATACTTGTGGGGGCGGTTGTACTTGGTGTAAGTATAAAAACTTTTCGTCTCCTTATAAGTGAATTGTTGGGGACTTTAAAGGAATCAAATGCAAGTCTGTCACCATGTACAACATTTGAGTAGCATCATCTTTCTGGGGCAGACATCAGAATTGAGAAGACACATACCATTTTAACTTGGATGCACAGATAGATATCATGCCCTAACGAATCCTGGTATGTATGTTCCTGGGACAATCTGAAACATCTTTGGGCACGTTTAGTGTATCATTCAAAAGGAATGAGACTTGGTATCTGTCGAGTTCTCTGTAAATCTCAAGTCTAACATGAACCACATAAGAATTCCACTTTTTTTCCTTGATAATCACTTCTAAAACAGAAACTTGGATTAGAATCAGGAAGGAATGTGAAGGAGAACGAATACATGAGGAGCAGGCAGAAAGGAGATGTTGCTGGTAAAACTGGACTCCCTTCCCTCCCAGTGATAGAAGCTATGCAGACTGGTGTAGTTTATAAAAGCCACAGGCATTTTTCTCATTCCTGATGGGCAAAGTGGGAGATTAGGTCCTTCTAAATTGTACCTGTGTGCTAGGCCAATTAATCAAAGTGTATGCACAGGACAAACACCCAAACACATTTTGTAAAATTCGATCCATTCCTGGTGGCACAGATGTCCCATTCATCAGAGAGTTAGTGACCTGAGTGGATTTATGTGTTTATGCACATTTTTCTTAACAGAATTATTCTTACTTGGGAATTAGTGGAACACCAGAAACATTTTTTCCTTCCTATATGAAAGAAGATATACTGTTAAGAATATGAATCAGGAACTTCTACACTCAAATCCTAGTTCTGCCACTTACAAATGTGTGATCTTGGAAAAGTTACTTAACCTTTCAATATCTCAATTTTCCAAGAATGATAATGTATCACACACTATATTAAGAAATGAGATAAAGACTCTTAGGGCTTTACTGGTAATGTAACTTCCAATAGGATCAAGAAATAGACTTTCTCTCTCTCCCTTTTAAAGTTCCCACTCTATACTTTAAAGTCAAGTTTCTTGAAGTGAGTTCCACAGAACGCTTGTTCCAAGTATACTCAATAAAAGAGGGATTACTGCATACTAACTTCTCTCTTAGAGATTTGTTATGCTGATTAACGTGCTGAAAACTCAAGGAAACATACAATAGAGAAAACTGGTTGACTTTGTTTAATTTGGTATTTCCCAGTCTGATTTGACGAAGGGATTTTTTTTTCTCATGAGACCTCATACCAGCTTTTTTTTTTTTTTTTTTTGAGACAGAGTTGCCCAGGCTAGAGTGAGTGCGTGGCGTCAGCCTAGCTCACAGCAACCTCAAACTCCTGGACTCAAGTGATCCTCCTGCCTCAGCCTCCCGAGTAGCTGGGACTACAGGCATGCGCCACCATGCCCGGCTAATTTTTTCTATATATTTTTAGCTGTCCAATTAATTTGTTTCTATTTTTGGTAGAGACAGGGTCTCGCTCTTGCTCAGGCTGGTCTCGAACTCCTGAGCTCAAACAATCCACCCGCCTCGGCCTCCCAGAGTGCTAAGATTACAGGAGTGATCCACCGCGCCCGGCCATA